>JAPKLY010004025.1:584-10876 GCA_026898435.1 Prunella vulgaris
TGAAGTCCCAATTTATTGTGACAATAATAGTGCCATTGCCGTATCCCAAAACCCAGTCTTACATACAAGGTGTAAGCATGTAGACATCAGGCATCACTTTATCAGAGATCTTGTGGAGAAGAAGGACATCAGGATGGAGAGAGTCCCTACTGAAAAACAGAGAGCTGACATCCTGACTAAGGCTTTGCCTGAAACTAGGTTTGTTTAGTTATCAGTAGAGTTAGGACTCCTTGACCCAGGCTTAGGTGATTCAGTTTGAATCTCTGATAAGAATGCACAAGGTCAGGGGGAATAACTCATATGGACTCAGTGTGAAGGGAACTCAGAGAGAATGTGAATGGTTGTAGGGGGAACATTCAGTATAAAATGGATGATCAGTATAGACTGACTAAGATTCAGGACACTGAATTTAGGGCTTGTCACCCTGATAGGGCAATAAGTGGTATCAGTCAGAATACATATCTGACTGACTGGTATGTTTCCTGTTTTTTGTCTAGTCATCTGATATTGCGTGCATTATCCCTTTTACTGTTTGCTGTATTGTCAAATCAATTTAATTTGCCAAATGATCCCAGCCGTTCATTTTAATATTCGGTTATTATTTAATTCAATTTATTTGAATCAAATTCGGACATGCTCTAATGTGCATTTAATGCACTGTGGGCGGGAACGGTTATCGATAAAAAATTTTGACCAATTACCTTTGAAGAACCGAAAAGGTAAATGCTTTTTACTGCTCAATCTTGTCCATTGAATTCTATAGGTCACTATTTTCTAAACCGTCCGATTAAAACCGAATTTTTCTATAATAAGAGAAGATCGTGTTGTTAAAACTTTTATGCACCCAATATTTTCTTAACTTACCTTCTCTAAAACCGATTCTCTTCAAAACTCTTAAAATCTTCCATGGCTTCACCTTCTGCCGATACCTTTTTTGGAAACCTTTTCCATTTAAGGAACAAAATACACTACGAGCCCTATGGGGATTTTTCTTCTAATAACCCCGATATTATGCCTGTGCGAGACCTTTTTAATAATGCAGGTCTTCTGCAGTTCATCACTGCAAAGCCGCAGAGGCTCCACCCCAGACTCATTGCTTCCTTCTACCTGAAGATGGCGCAAAACAAGGACTCCCAGGAGTGGGAAACTTGTATTCCCTTGACCACCTGTGAGAAGGGAAAGGATGGTGAGGAGGAGATGGTCAGGAGGTGGGTCACCTTCAACATTCGGGAGAAGATTAAGGAGGTTTTTAATCTTCCCAACAGAGGACGAAGCCCAGTGGATTATGGGTTTGGGAATGAGAGGGATTTTCTCCAGTCCCTGTGTGATGGTGATGTCGTGCTGAAATCCGGCCTGAATAAATCAGTCTTGAGGACTGAAAACCGTCACTTCTTCGACCTGACAAGTCAGGGAGTGATGGGAATTGCTGGAGGATTGGAGCAGATCTCCAGGCCGAAGCTGTTCACAATGATGGCTATTTCCGACGCCTCTCTGCACAATTTTGACTGGGAGGGTTACTTCCTCCAAATGCTGGTGGTCTCAGGTGGCTGAGACCAGCAAAATCAAGTACTCGCCAGAGGGGCAGGCGACTTTTGAGGCCAAGATCCATTTTGGCACCAAGATATCCATGCTCTTGGAGACTCTGGATCTCGGTGATGTGGATCAGGCCCAATCACTCGAGATCCCAGCGAAAATCCATCTCTTCAGAGCTTATTCCGATGATGCTGGCACAAGGAGAAGGCCTCGGACTCAGAAGAAGAAGGCCCTGGCGAGCATGACTGGGAAAGTCCAGGCTCAGGCAGGCAAGTCTTCAGAGTCTGATACAGCAAAGCCAGCGGAGGATAAATCTAAGACTTCCAAACCCAAGCAACAAAAGCTGAAATTTCTCTACTCTGGGTCAGCTGAGCGAGAGAAGAAGCTTATGGAAGTGCAAGCTGCTGAAGCTGTTGAGAAGGAATCAGCTCAGGAGCAGGATTCTGCTGAAGCTGTTGAGAAGGAACCAGCTCATGCGCAGGCTGTTCCTGAATTTACTCCGATTGCATCCCCTGATCCCAACCAGCTGATTCTAAATATTGCTGAAATCTATCAGAGTTTGGGTCAGGTAGAGCCTGCTCAAGAAGGAGGAGTTGAGCAAGAGGCTGCTGAACCAGTTCAGGCTGAAGCACCATGGCCTTTCCCTGCGCCCGATGTAAACATTCTTTCAGATTTTGAGATAGTTGCAAGGGGAGAGGCAACTGAGATGGTGGAAAGGAGATTCCCTGATCTTACTGAGGCTCAGAAGGAGGCAGTTGTGCAACTCCGCACTTTTGCCATGATCAGAAATGCTACTTGGTCTGAGCTCAGCCAGCTTGGAGAGTCCAGAGGATGGGACTGCATTGCAGATCTAGAGGCCGCCCTCTGATCATTTTGATGTAAACTCTCTACATCATCTGATCAAAATGGTGGATTTTATCAGAACAGTCCGCAGAACGTATCCTGAGCCTGAGACTCAGGAAGCTGAAGAAAGGGGAGAAGAGAAAGAGGCTGGAAGGGAAGTGGTAATAATTGCTGATGACGATCAGCCAGGTGGCACTGAGGGAGTCAGTGCACCGGCCGATGATGCACCCCTTGGACCCGGGGCAGCGGAGGCTTCAGGAGAGGGTCGATCAGGTCTTATCCGAGTTAGAGGAAACTGGATCACCCCAGCGGCTATGTTCACTGAAAATTCCTCACGAGCTCTTGCGAATATGCACAGAAGGGTAACTCTCGTTGAGCGACAGGCAAGTAGGGTTGATTCAAATTCTAAAACTCTGAATAAGAAGATGAAAAGGCTGGATAAAGACCTGAATGATATGGCCTCTGATATGCATGCAGCAATTGATCTTCTTGGGGAAGCTCGGACTAAAATCAATGTAGAGCTCACTGTCATTTCCGAGCAAGCCAAGGATGCCATTCAGAACTGCAATCAGATGGTTTCAGATGTGCAGACTCAGCAGGAGACTAAGCTTGCCAATTTTCTGGATCAACAACTATCTGAAAAGGTTGATCATCTGGTTGATGAGAAGTTGGTCAAGTTAAGAACTGAACTGAAGGAGGACCTGCTGAGGGAGTTGTCTGCTCAGGAGAAGGAGAAAATTGCATCTGCCCTAGACTCAAGGATGGAAAACTTCGAGGGTCGACTGAAGGCTGCACACAATTCAGCCATTGATCAGCTCAGTATCAGCCTGAGAGGAATGGTAGGGCAGATTGGGCAATTGCAGGTGAAACAGACTGAGATGGATAGTCAGTTCAATCTTTTGGCGGAGTCAGTGGATGAAGTTGTCAAACATATTAATGACGATGATGCCAAAAAGGGGGAAGAAGGGAAGAAGCAAATTGCCACTACTGGCAAAGCTAAGAACAAGAACTTTCCCCTTGAACTGAAGGCTGCGGATAGAAAGAGGACTAGATCCGTAGCCGCCATTGAAACTGCTGAAGGCTCAGATCCGAAAAAGTTGAGACCCTTTGAAGATTCGGCTCTAGAGCCATTATATAAGGAGATGGAGGAACAAATAATGCCATCTGGGCTGACCACTCAGAAGAAATTGGTGATGACTGATGCTGAAAAGACAGCAAAAATGAAAGAAATTTCGATGCTCAGTCAGATCCAGCGCCTAAAAGAATCTAATGAGTATCTGACTTCTCAGGTCCAGAAGAAGAAATCTGTATCATCTGGATCTCGGATAAAGACTCAGAGGAAGATGGTGGTCAGACCAGATCAAAGTCATCCTCCATCGAAGTTTGTTGAAGACTTCATTCCGATTGAGATGCTGGAGGTTTGGATTCCGATCTGGAATAGGTGGGCATACCTATTCTATGTGGTGGGGTTATGGGACGATCAGACTGAAGAAAAAGACGTCATACTCCATCACTGGATGGCACAGGAGCATCCTGATCTATGGGCTGAAATCATCAGACATGCTGACACTGAAGGTGTTGAGATCGCTCCTCCGGAATTCATCAAGTACCCTCCTCCACTCTTTAGGAATTCTAAGCAGCTGGACCGGAAAGCAATTTCTGAAGAAGTCGTCAGAGTAGGACGAGCTGCCGGGGCCATTGCTGATTGGAACAGGATGAAGCAGGTCCTGAATCGAGTACTGGAGATGTACGAGATTCCATTGACTGCTTGGAATAAGGATGAAGATTAGATCAGGAGTTAGTTGTTCAGGAATTTTGTAATAGCTTCAGGATACTTGTATTTTCTTATCAATCAATGAAGTTATTTATTTTTCCTGAGTACAACTTCTTGTTGACTCCTGAATTTACTTTTCTGAATCCTTATCAAGAACTGTACTAACCCATTCCTTGTTTTCATCTTATAGACTAAGTACCTAGTTCGTCAGGTGGTACTGAGTTATTTTCACTGACTAAGTCAGTTGATTGTATAGATGAATAGGAATTTGCTTAAGGGTTTTGGCATCGTCAAAAAGGGGGAAATTGTTGGGACAATCTGAGTATTTTGATTAGATCCCAAAACCCCTGATGAATTTTCCTAAGTATAGTGTTCAGGATGAAATAGTTCAGGATAGTTAGGTTAGAAATTCAGTACAGGAGGACCATGCTAAAGACTGAAGAATATTGGAGTCGACCCATTTTACTGAAGTCTGAAGTGTAAACCATTCTGAAGGAGTCAGTCAGTCTCGCTGAAGACTGTCTGTTCTGAAGCTGAAGATCGAAGCCTGCTGATTCATCCTGAAGTCATTCCTGAAGTACCATTGTCTGATGGTTCTACTGAATACACTAAGCATGTTCAGGACAGAACTCAGTCAGTGAAGAGTAAAGTGTTACCTATCAGGCTGTGCTGAATGCACATAGGACCTGACTTAGGCCTTGGTTCAGTTCACCTGAATCCTGTAAGTCCGAAGCAAAAAGGTAACACATACTGAGCTGAATAACCTATCAGGCTGTGCTGAATGCACGTAGGACCTGACTCAGGCTTTGGTTCAGATCACCTTAATCATGTCAGTCCAAAGTAAAAGGTTATTTATGCTATGGGATAAGAGACAAAAAGAATGTCAGTAAGACTCCATTAAGACACGTTCAGACTGAGTTATTAACAAGAGACTCAGAGCATTGAATGTACGAGGAAGGATAAATGTCTGAAGGTCAACTAGCCGTTATAGCGGAAAGCCAATGATCTTTCGACACGCAAGCACGGAGTCTGCGCAGCATTTAATGCGGCATTTAATGCGTCTCAAAAGGTTGC
Organism: Prunella vulgaris; assembly: GCA_026898435.1. Lineage (NCBI taxonomy): Eukaryota > Viridiplantae > Streptophyta > Magnoliopsida > Lamiales > Lamiaceae > Prunella > Prunella vulgaris. The sequence continues at coordinate 5,809 of JAPKLY010004025.1, forward strand.
AGGTGATGTGATAACTTGCCAGAATAAGCATGGCGGGTAGGTCGAACAGTATTTCTAGCCTGCAATCTACCTAAAATAGGAAAGATTTGATTTGATCTCCTCCAACGGATCTATTTTGAATCTCGCCTATAAATATGGAGAACCTTGCACCCATTCAAGGTTAACGGGAAATTTCCAAGAGAAAACTCTCAAGAATCCAAGAACTCAAAGCATATCATAAACAACACTCTGCAATTAAATTTCCCTAGTGTTGTAGTAGGATTCACTCTGTATTTGCTTAGATTGATAGCTCTATTATTTAGCATTGATTTGTATTGCTAGAGCTATCTTAGTTGGAAACCAGAATACAAAACCTCTCAAAGTGTGAGTTAGGTTGGTTAGAAGGACTGGGACTTGTAAAACGCCCAGGGGTCAGTTCCTAAGAGAGGAAGTTGGCTACTCGTGTCCCTTGGCACGTAAAACCCAAGTACCTATCCTCAGGGTTTTGAGGATAGCTTCCTGTTAAATCAGGTCGTGGACGTAGGAGTTGGTTATCTCCGAACCACATTAAAAAGTCCCCTGTGTGCTGATTTACTGTTCTGTTCAGGATCATAAATGTCATCATATTAAACTGAACATACTGCATTGGTTTTAACTTCAGGACTGAATCAATCATCCTGAATCTGAATACTGTGCACTCAGCCTTAACCACCAATTTACTAAGCAACTCAGAGAAAACGATTTCAGAAACTAAAACGAGTAGAATCTAAGGGCTCACTTTCCGCACGTACTCTGACTCACTGAGATAGTAGTCCAACTGACTCGCTTCCGAGCAGTCAGTAGGTTTGTTATCTCTACTGAGCTTCCGAGCACTTTACTCACACTCAGTTTATCTGACTCGTTACTGAACCGTCCCTGCTGCCCCTGTGGACATTCAGCATACTGAGTACTTTAGGGAATCCTGACTGAGTGCGTTAGAGCATTTTTCTGAGTCTTTCAGAAAAATCTGACATCAGTGTATTCCCCCCATACACTGATTTAACTCGTTTCGGGACCAACAGATTTGATATGTCCCTTCACACATCAAGGAGAGTTTCTCCCACATCTCCTTAGCGGTTTTGCACGTCTTGATTTTCTCTATATATTCTTTGGAGAGAGTCTCGATGATTTCTGTTCTGGCCACTTGATCTAAGTTGAATAGTTTCCTTTCAGTATCGTTTAATTCACTCTTCTTCTTCGCTGTCTTCCTTCTTTCGCTGATCTCAGCTTCTGGAGTTTTGCCATCACTTACTCCTTCCCAGAAAAACTTGATTGGCCCTTACTCCAGAACATCTAGCATTCGATCATGAATGGCTCCAAGGTGGTTCTACATTCTGAATTTCCAGTAATCATAGTCTTCTATAGAGAATTCTGGCAACTTCCTCGTTTTGGATCCACTCTTCTTGTAGGAAGACATATCTGCAAGTGAATAGATAAAAGCACAAAAAAATTTCTAAAACCAGATTTTCAGGGATCTGTCCAGGTGACCACCAAAAGCTTTTCTCAGGTTGTGGTCTTTTGGACACACTGCTCTGATACCACTTGTTCGTCCCAAAGGCAGGTTTTAGGGAGGAATACCTTTGAACAAGTCTAGAAGGGGGGGTTGAATAGACTTGTAAGGATTCAAAACCTTTTTCAAATTAATTGGATTATTCAGAAAACCAGCAGATTACTTGAAGTAGTCTGAATTTGAAAGTAGTGCGCTGTGAATAGTTCGGAAACGTTTTTAATGAAAATTAGTTTCAGGTGGTGTGCACAAATTAAGAGCAGAAAGAAATACGATAAGACACAAGGGATTTATAGTGGTTCGGACCAACTGCCCTACATCCACTCTCCTCAATCCAACTTGGACTTGAGGAGCTCTCCACTAACTCACTTACTTACTCACTTACATAGTTCGAGAGTACTACTCTCTTACAATCTTGTCAATGCTACAAACGCAATTGCCTTCTCACAGCTTCTACAAAGCTTTTACAAATAATAAGTATGAATGGGTTTTTGAGTGCAAGTGATAATTCTGACAGAGTTTCGGCTGGCTTAATATGCGTGTAAATCCGATACTGAAATTATCACTGTTACTCTAATTTATAGGGTCAAATAACTAGCCGTTGTAAAGGACTAGAAATCTGAGATCCTATAATCTCGTATTCAATCAATCATTGTGATTGATTGAATCTCTATCTTGATTCCCGTCAATCTTCACGATCTACAATCAATCAAGTTTGTCCCCTTGATTGATTGATTTTCTATTCTGGGAATCCTCCTTTTATGTCGCAAGTCAACCCTTATAATGATTCCGAAGAATCTGGGCCGAGCACAAGACCTCAGCTGATCTGTCTCCTCAGCTGGTGTACCAGTCTGCTGATACTTGGACCTCAGCTGATGTGCAAGTGTGCTGGTGTGCGCCTCAGCTGGTCTTCTTGACTTCGTCTGAATATATCTTTTATCCAAAGTCTTTGTCTTGTCTGCGACGTGCTCTCAGCTGATCAGCTGATCTTCTGATGTCAGCTGATCTGTCTCTTCTGATGATCTGCTCTCGATACTCCAGTGTCAGCTGCTTAAATCTTCTGTCCTCTGAAATCGACTAAGTCCTCAAGGTCTCAGCTGGTCTTCTTCTCTATGATAGCTTCGGATCTTTTAGGCAGCAAGGTAGATTCCCCCTCACTCGAACCTATCTAATCCTAACTACTCATCAGCTGACTAACATATTCTGCTGGTCCTATTACAAGCTGATTGGTTTATTATATCATCAAAACATCTAACACAGATATCCTAACAATGTGCTACCAATGCAACAAGTCTGGGCACTTCCAATATGACTGCCCTCAGTTGAGTGCAGAAGAAAGAAAGGAAAGGCAAGACAAGAGGGATAAGAGATTGGCAAAAGATGAGCAAGCTGCAAGCTCATATGAGGAAATGTTCACTGATAGCAGTGATGATGATCTTTGTCTCATGGCCAATGAAGAACCTGAGGTATAATCTAACTCTTGTCATTTGATAGATCACTCACCTGAGTGTAGCTCAAAGTCTGCAGGGGACCTCAATCTTCAGTACTCCTTAGAACAATTGATGATTGACTTCTCCAGGCTGCAAGAAGCATACCTAGCTCTTAAGGAAAAAAAATAGGAAGCTAGCCATTGAGAACTCTAAGCTAATTGAGTCTGAAAATGAGGTAGACCTTGCATCAGCCTCTCTGACCATTGCCCTAAAAATGAAGTGGAAACACTTAAGAGTCAGCTCAATGGAAAAGATGAGCTGATTAGTGAACTGACTGATGATCAGATTAAACTAGCTTCTGAAAACAATGAGCTAGTAATCGAAATTAAAACTCTTATCAGCAATGTGAACATGCTAATAGAATCTGTAGATAGTCTGCGGAGAAAATTAGAGGCTCATAATAAATCCTCTCTTGCCATAGAGGAAATTTTGAGCCTGCAAAATAGCTCTGACAGCAGACATGGGATTGGATTCTTCCCATCTACATCTTAAAAAGGTCCTCTAAACACTGCATCTACTAGTAGTGGAGAGAGAGTGTGTGTAAAGTCCTCTAGGAATCCCAGAAGGACTCTTGATAAGGGCAAAAGGCTTGCTGAACATACTGAGGAGGTAATAAGGCCTAGTAGGCCTACTGAAAGGGCTAGAACAACCTATGCACCTCCCAGATCATCACTAAACAAAACCATTTCCAGAGAAGGAATTATCCTTCAAGGAACATGTGGAACATTGTTCTGTATACATATCCTCAACCCAGACCATCTCATGGGAGACAGTCTAGGCAAAGGATAAATTGGCCCAATTCCACTGTAAGGGGAGCTTACAGAAGGGTTCATCACAGGAGACCATCCTCACATGTGCCATGTAAGAGGAGTTTTACCCTCCCTTATCAACAACACTTCAGACCAGCTGCACCAAGGTCCTTGAGGAACAGAGGACCAACACTTACAGGCAGTCCATTCCTAGGGCAACAAGGGAGGCCACTGTCTATGTATATGTTTATGGGAGAAAAATCAGCCAGTCCAAAGTAATTAGGACTGTTAAGCAGATTTGGATCCCTAAAGGTACAGCTAATCAAATAGGACCCAACACAAGATGGGTACCTAAGAATTGAATTTTCTGCATGATTCTCTGGATTCACAAGATTACTGGTATCTAGATAGTGTTTGCTGATTAGCGTTTAAATATGCATATATTTTATCTATTTTGTGTATTATTTTGTGTACTATAATGTATTGTTTAGCGTATTTATATATAATTTCACATTTTCCAGTTATTTATAAGTATTTGTGTTTTCTATATAAATAAGAGACATATGTATAATTCAACATGACCATTATGTCTAATGTATATTGTTGAGGTCTTAAGTGGAGTTATACTTATCCAAATTTTATTATATTGAACACCTAAGACAATGTACTAAATACTCAAGACATGTTAGTGATCCAATTTTACAAGTTTGGATTGTATTTGTACTCAAAAGTGAAGACTCCATTTCTGTCCAATGTTTGGACTCAAAACACATTTTCGTATTTGCACAATATCTGGAGCCTCACTAATCCAATTAAACCAATTCCAGTTGTATTTGATCACTAATTCGTTGCTCTACAATTTGTCTTCAGGGCTCAAGTGTCAAAAGTTCCGGCTTCAATGGTCAAAATAACAATCAATGTAAGGGCTTTAGAATTCCTCCATGTCAGTACACATGTTGGGAAATAATTCACCATAATTCACACAAAAGTCCAATTCACACAAGACCAAAGCCATTGGTTAGAAAAGAAATTCATCAAGACACAGTAAAAATATTAAAGGCTTTGATTTTGTGCAAGCTGAGATATCTGCTTTTCAAAAGACCACCATAAATTCACGGAGAAAAACAATCCAGTTTTACCAACTCCACTATTCTGGTCATAACTCACAATCTAGAGATCCGATTTTTGAGATCTTAGACTACTTGGAAAGCTAATCCAACGGCCTACAACTTTCATTCAGAAGTCAAGATTAAATTAGGACGGAAAGGGCAATTTAATTACTGATGTTTACAGGCCATGTGAAT
>JAPKLY010004026.1:0-16102 GCA_026898435.1 Prunella vulgaris
GCTTTATAGAGGATGTACTTGTTAAAATCAAAGATTTCACATTCCCAGCGGACTTTTATGTTCTTGATATGGAAGAAGACAAAGACATTCCTCTCATTCTAGGAAGACCTTTCTTGGCTACCGCCCGAGCGGTCATTGATGTCTATAATGGAGAGCTAACTTTGAAGCTTGGAGGAGATGAACTTCACTTTTCTATCCAAGATGCTATGAAGCATCCAAGGGAGAATTCCTCTTGTAATTCAATTGATGTTGTAGAGCTTTGTATACAAGAAGCTTATGAAAATGCTGAAATTCCTTTCTTTACTTCTAACTATGAGATTCCTAACTACAATGAAGCTAAAGAAAGTGATTGTCTTGTTGTTAATGATATAGGTGATGAAGATGAAGGACCCACAAACACTCAAGAGAGAGAGATGCTCTTGGAAATTAAAGAGGAAGAGATCGCAAGCAAAGACAAGGAAGAGGAAGCTAGGATTGCTTTAAAGCCATTGCCCGATCATCTTAAATATGCCTATCTTGACGAAAATGAAAGAAATCCGATAATCGTATCCTCTTCTCTTCAAGGTGATGAAATTGAGAAATTGCTTATTATGCTTAGGAAATATAAATCGGCTATAGGTTGGACGGTGGATGATCTTAAGGGTGTAAATCCTTCATTATGCATGCATAGAATACGTCTAGAAGAAAATGCTAAGCCATTAGTTCAACCACAAAGAAGAGTGAATCCTATAATACAAGAAGTCATTAAGAAAGAAGTGTTGAAATTGCTTGGAGTGAATATGATCTTCCCTATTAGTGACAGCCCTTGGGTGTCACCCTTGCATGTAGTGTCTAAGAAGGGTGGAATGACTATCATAAAAACTGAAAATAATGAAGTAATTGCTACAAGGGTTGCCACGGGTTGGCGTGTTTGTGTTGATTATAGGGAATTGAATAAGGCTACTTGTAAGGATCACTTACCCTTGCCCTTTATGGACCAAATGTTAGATAGATTGTGTGGGTATCCATACTATTGCTTCCTCAATGGTTATTCCGGATACAATCAAATCATGATTGCACCGGAAGACCAAGAGAAGACTACTTTCACATGCACCTATGGAACGTATGCTTGGAGACGCATGCCCTTTGGGCTATGCAATGCTCCAGCTACATTCCAAAGGTTAATGATGTCGATATTCCATGGATTAATTGAGCAAATTATGGAAGTGTTTATGGACGATTTCAGTATTTTTGGAAATACTTATGATATTTGCTTGTCTAATCTTGAGAAGGTGCTAATTAGATGTGAAGAGGCGAATTTGGTGCTCAATTGGGAGAAATGCCATTTTATGGTAAGTGAAGGTGTTGTCCTTGGCTATCACATCGCATCTAATGGGCTGGAAGTTGACCGTGCTAAGGTAGTAGCTATTGAGAAGTTACCCCCGCCTATAAACGAGAAGGGAGTAAAATCTTTTTTGGGACATGCTGGATTTTATCGTAGATTTATCAAAGACTTTTCTAAATTGTCTAAGCCCTTATCTCGTTTGCTTGAAAAAGATGTTCTTTTTAAATTTGATGAAGCTTGTTTGAAATCTTTCAGGTTGCTTAAAGAAGCCTTGGTGAGTGCACCAATCTTGATTACCCCCGATTGGAATGAGCCTTTTGTTCTTATGTGCGATTCGAGTGATTATGCTATGGGGGTGGTGTTAGGCCAATTAAGGGAGAAAAGATTTCATGCAATCTATTATGCTTCAAAGACCTTCTCATCGACTGAATTGAATTACACCACTACCGAAAGAGAGCTTTTGGCCATTGTATATGCCGTGGAAAAATCGTCAATATCTAGTGGGGATGAAAACCATTGTCTACACGGACTACTCGGCAATTAAGTTCTTGATGACGAAGAAGGATTCGAAACCTCGGTTGATTAGGTGGGTGTTGCTCTTACAAGAATTCGATTTGGAAATTAGAGACAAGAAGGGTAGTGAAAATGTGATAGCCGATCACTTATCAAGATTAGTGAGAGGAGATGAGGCTTTAGAAGAGAAAGAGGAGATACTCGAAAGTTTTCCCGATGAGCGTATTTTAGAGTTGAAGGAGAAAAAATTTGGAAGATGGAAGATGAGGCTCCACGGTATGCCGACTTTACTAACTTCTTAGCAAGTGGAGCAACTCCTTATGGAATGAATTCAAATGCAAGGAAGCGGTTTTATAAGGAGGTACGTCGTTATATTTGGGATGATCCATATTTGTATCATCGATGTGCCGATTCCATGATTAGGAGATGTATTCCGAATGAAGAGATTGAAAGTGTGCTTACACATTGCCATTCTTTGCCTTGTGGAGGACATTTTGGGTCCATCAAGATGGCGCAAAAGGTATTTCAATGTGGTTTTTATTGGCCTTCGGTTTTTAAGGATTGTCACATGTTCGTTTCTAGATGTGATAGTTGCCAAAGAGGTGGGGGTTGTCAAGACGTGATGAGATGCCTTTGAATATTTTTCAAGAGGTAGAGGTTTTCGATGTATGGGGTATTGATTTTATGGGAACCTTCCCCTCTTCTCATGGGTATCTATACATTCTTTTGGTTGTGGATTATGTTTCAAAGTGGGTGGAAGCACTCCCAACGAAATTCAATGATGCAAGAGTTGTGATGGAATTCTTAAGGAAGAATATTTTGGTGTGCCAAGATCGTTGATTAGTGATGGGGGTACTCACTTCGTGAATAGGGCGTTGGGTAATCTACTTGTTAAGTATGATGTTAAGCACAAAATTTCAACCGCCTATCACCCCAAACTAATGGGCTAGACGGAAGTGTCAAATCGCCAAATTAAGCTTATCTTAGAGAAGACCGTGAGCTCTAATAGGAAAGATTGGGCACTAAAGTTGGATGATGCGTTATGGGCATATCGTACGACCTTTAAAACTCCGTTGAACCTTTCTCCTTACCAACTTGTATATGGTAAACCTTGTCATTTTCCCGTTGAGCTTGAACACAAAGCTTATTGGGCCATTAAGAAGTTGAATTTTGATGAGAAAGCATGTGGGGAGAAAAGACATCTTCAATTGCTAGAGTTGGATAGCGATGAGGCGTATGAAAATGCTAAGATTTTCAAGGAAAAGACTAAGAGATGGCATGATGCTAATATAAAAGAGAAGTCATTTAAAGTGCTCGATCAAGTACTTTTGTTCAATTCAAGATTAAAGTTGTTTCCCGGAAAATTAAAGTCAAAATGGAGTGGGCCCTTTACGATTTCAAATTGCTTTGCAAGTGGATGGTACGAATTGATGAATGACAAAGGGGAACTCTTCTATGCTAATGGACACCGTTTGAAGCTTTACCATAACTCCAAGCCAAAAGAAGTGACAAATTATTTGAGGCTATGTGATGTTGAGCCACCATGATTTGAGCTTAAGAGTTGTCTGGCTAGGGGACATTAAATCCAAGCGCTAGATGGGAGGCAACCCATCCTTTTATGTTTTTAGAATTTTATTGTTTTTGGTCTAAGAGTGTATGTTTTGATCTTGTAGGTGTGGATGATCTAAGGGGGTACCCTCATAATATCATTGTTTCAAGGGTGAGGTATTGTATTATTTCTCTTTGTGAAATGCTTGGCTTAGCCAAGTTTGGGGGTATTGTTTCTTGGTATTGATTTGATGATGTTTTGCTTTGCTTATTTGATGATGGTTTAATTTTGAGCTTTATTGTGCATTGCATGATTCTTGCCTCCACTTCTATGCCAAACTTTTTAGACCCTTGGTCCAAAAAAGTTTGGGGGGGGTGTGATCGTTTCGTCATTCTCATGACAATGCTATCTTTAGATTTATTTTTGGAAGTATTCTTATGCTTTGATGTCTATTGTATTGATGAGCCCTTGTTTTGCTTGTTTATTTTTGGCCATATTGTTACTTGCTTTGAGTAGTGAATGCATGAGATATGTTTATTGTTGTGTGGATGAGTTGAAAGTCATGATTAGTGTAGTGGATTTATTGCTTGATTCTTGTCTTATCTTTGATACTTTTGATTCCGTGATTCTTGAGATTTTGATTATATGAGCATATTGATATGATATGAGTCTTGATCAACCATTACCCATGAGGTTTGAGCTATATATGCCCGTTTCAATCTTGAACGGATGATATTTCTTTGATGTGAGTTCCACACATGTGCATTATACTCTAGAACTTGGCTTTAGTCTTATTTGAGGCTACATTAGATAAAGATTCACATGATATGATATGAGGCATTTTCTTTGATTTTGAAAGAGCATGAAGATGAGATTGCTATTTGCATGAAGATATGATTTACATGATGATTCCTTCTATGCTTTACTAATCATACTTAGTCACTTTTACCCATATGTTCCTTCCCTACCAAAGAGCCAACACTACAACCTTTAAAAGTGCTCATTGATGTGTGATTGAATTGTCGTTCCAAGTGGTGGAGAATGTAAACTTGAGCCAAGCCTATGGGGTATGTGTATGTTGTGTGATGTATGAGTGAGCTTAAACACTTGAGTGATGAGAGAAACACCTATCTAGAGAGGATCATGACTCATTGACTTGATTTTGTGCTTATTGATTTGATTTTGATAGATAAGTGGATGATATTGTATTAAAGATTTGCTAGATATTGAGTGATGATTCTATGGTATTGATCTTGTTCTCGATGCTTCATACATACAATTATTCCCTTATCTTATCACTTCGTTGCTCGAGGCCGAGCAACAATCTAGTTTGGGGGTATGATTACGGTCATAATTGCATGTTTTTATCACCCATTTCTATATGCTTTTCGTGATATTATGTTCATATTTGACCCTATTATGCGATACTTTGTGTATTTAACCCTTTTTGGCTAGAAAGTTGTGATTGTAGGTGAAAACGAGCAAAATGAGGAAGAAACGAGCAAGATCGAAAAAAGTCCAAAATTCTGGAGTTGAGCAAAATGGAGAATTTAATATTCCATGTTCAAGAGCTTGAAGAGAGGGTCACAACGGAAAATAAATCGAGTCGATCGGAGCTCTAGAGCTCAAGATATGACGAAAATAAGGAAGTCGCGCATCAACCGAGACTAAGGCCTCGGTCGATAAGGACTCCTTCTTCAGAAGACACACATCGCGCGACCAACTTACCTGGAAAGACACGCCTCACTCGACTCAGGTGTCAACCAAGCTCGGACGACAATCCTACAATTCTTGCGCGATAAAATGTCTGGGTGTCGACCAAGAGCTCTACCAGCTGGTCGACAATCCTACAGCTCTTGGGCGACAGAATAGCAAAACACTAGAATTTTCAGGGCTATTTTCGTATTTTCGCACATTTAATGAAGGGAATCTTAGTCAATGATCCAAGGGCACTATATATACTTCCATCTCAGATTTGCAAAGGGACTTTTATCATTTTCTTAGACTCACTTACATCATATATTCTCTCACTAGATTAGCAGAAGTTAGAGGTAGTTTCCAAGTGGGTGTTCTTAGATTTCCATTTACGATTTCTGCGATTACTTTCGATCTACCGTATGGATCTTCAATCCGTCTTCTCCAGCATTCTTAGCATAGCTCAAGCTACATTTCTACCATTCGCTTTTCAATTTCTATTGTCGGATCAATTTTAGCTTCTAGAGGTAATCTTGTATCTTTTCAATTTCATTGTAATAGGTAAATTCTTGTATACTCTTTATAATTCCTGCATAATGATGATTTTAGTTACTTCAATTTCTCTTTTGTTTACCAAATTAGCCATGTGCTAATCCCTTTGTGTGTTAGTGTATGATTCTTATGGATTAGTGTGGTGTTTATGTTGATCTTATGATTGCTTGAGATGTTGTATGATCAATTCTCTATTATAATGGTTTGTATGAATGCTTATATGCACAATTGATTGTATGGGCCACTAGGATTTAGTCTCATACGAGAGTTGGGCTAGTTTCCTTAATATTCTAGTATTAGGACATTGCATGCTAAGTGTTTGTTAAAATTCCTAAGATAGTGAGAATTACCTTAGTGAATTGGAAAGACAATTAGAGGCTCTTATGTGCATTTAGGGAGACCTTTGCATGTTCGAGTGGCTTGCCTATTGATTGTACAATACCTCAATGCATGAGTAAGTGATACTTCACCACATGAAACATAGGATAGTACACTAATACACTTCTCACACAACTCGCTCACTTTGTGAATCAAGGTGATAGGTAGTTTACTTGTTTGACGCACTTGTAGATGATAGATACCTTATCCCCTTTAATTGCTTTGTGTTTTTGAATTCGGAACAATTATCTTACCTTACAAATACCCCTCTCCCTATGTTCGATATAAAATAAACTTGGTTAAGCTTGCCATTACAATAACGATTGTGTACACTTGCACGTAGACACCGAATAGGCAAACATTTGCGAAATTTGACATTCATAGGATCCATATCTTAGGCGAAATAAATGTTTGAAAATGAAATAAAATGCAAGGGAACATTATCCCATTTTTAGAAAAAATGAAGATATAACTTTTTTCATATTCTTTTAGTATTATAACAAATTATATTTATGTAGTACATATGCTTATGTGTTATTATAATAAAAACTATGAATTTTAAAAGTGTCTGAATAACTGTAAAATAGGTTGCCACGTTTCTTTATTTATTATATCAAATCTGTTAAGAGTCACATTTAAACTTATTTTCTTTTAAGAATTGGAATATATTATTATTCCATGAATGTTAATATACAATTTTACAAGTTATAGAAAAGTTAAAGGACTAAGATCAAGAGAACTTCACAAACTAAATTTATTCAGACCTTTTTAAGTCAATTTATAATCTACATGCTTCAATTTACTTATGTGTTTAATTTATTAATTGTCTGCAAGCTTAATTATGTATCCAAGAACGTGTTGAACTTATAAACTATTTAATTGATCGTTTGACGAGTATTTATTCTAGCAAAATGTTTGTTGTCATATAAACGTGTAATTTTGTTATGTACATGTTTAAATTTAAATATTTAAGTATGTGATTTTTATTATGCTCTTGAATAAACACAAACATACTAGAACTTATAATTTCAAAGTATAATTGATTTACAATTAAATCAACATTTTAGTTTTCTATAACTATTAAAGAAATAAAGCTCGATGTCCTTGTTAAACTTATGAATATTTATGATCAACTATATGTTGCATTTTATAAAAAAGAAGTAAAGCTTTTATAAAAAGTCTTTGAACTAAAAGATGAATCGAAAATTGTAAATGGATTAACCAAATGGAAGAACAATTATGTGAAATAAATATGATCACTAAAGATGTAAGAAAATCGTGCTAGGTGAAGTGCGGCCCAAGTCAAAGCTCGGACGTGTCTATATGCTCCTAAGTTTCAAATCCTATTTCAAGAAAGTTTGTAACTTTATCTTTAAAAGTTAAAAGGTGGGTGACACTATCTGTATTAGCCGATAATGTTATATGGACCATTAGTGTATTTCTGAAGCAAACTAATCAAACACAAATATATAAGAATAAAAGCTATGTTATTGATGGACTTGAGAGGGTCATCAGCTATGAGAGTGGCAAAACTATTTTATTGATGAACTTGAGAGGGTCATCATCCATGAGAGTGGCAAAACCACGTTATTGATGAACTTGAAAGGGTCATCAGCCATGAGAGTGGCAAAACCATGTTATTGATGGACTTGAGAGGGTCATCAGCCATGAGAGTGGCAAGACAACATTTATTGAAGAACTTGAGAGGGTCATCTGTCTTGAGAGGGCTTAAATGTTGTCACACGTATGAAATGCAAGTAAGAATTAATTATAGAATAAACCTTAATCTTACCTTAAATTTTAAACTGGGGAAGGGTAAAATTATCAACTTTTCTGGATCACATCAATCTGTATAAGAGCGTACAGGTCATCCACTGAGATTTTATCTCACACCCCAATTGTTTGATATTTTTCAGGATATGATCGCGAGGGGCAGAATTGCAGCAGTGACACGGAGTTTCCCTAAATATGATGCAATATATATATATATATATATATATATATATGAATAAATTAAATGATTTTGTAATCATTTTTAAAATAAATTTTAGTATGGTATCAAGTAACAAACCTTTGAGAGTTATTCGATAATGATTTTATACACGAGTATTGTTTTTCTATGTTGATAAGAGGCTAATGAAAGATCGGGCCCACATATGTTTAAATACCTATGATCTTCCACTGCAAATTATTTCATTTACGCATATTGTTTTATTCTGAAATGAAAATTTTAAGCTCGGATTTTTAGTTACTAAGTGGCGATCCGAGTTCAGAGTGCTTTATGCGGCAAAGGCTGGCATTTTGGATCCGGGGCGTTACAAAGTTAGACCAAGTTTATATTTTATCGAACTCAGGGAGAGGGCGGATTGTAAGGTAAGATTCTTGTTCGAAATCGAATTCACAAAGCAATAAAAGGGAGTTGGTATTTATGTCTACAAGTGCGTCAAACAAGTAAACTACCTATCACCTTGGTTCGCAAAGTGAGCAAGTGGTGTGAGAGGTGTATTAGTGTACTATCCTATGTTTCATGTGGTGAAATATCACTTACTCATGCATTGAGGTATTGTACAATAAATTGGCTAGCCACTCTAACATGCAAAGGTCTCCCTAGATACACATTAGGGCCTCTAATTGTCTTTCCAATTCACTAAGGTAATTCTCACTATCTTAGGAATTTTAACAAACACTTAGCATGTAATGGCCTAATAACAAGAAGGTTTAGGAAAATAGTCCAACTCTCGTATGAGACTAACTCCCTAATGGCCCATACAATCTATTATGCATAATAAGCATTCATACAAACCATCAAAATAGAGAATTAATTATACAACATCTCAAGCATTCATAAGATCAACATGAACACCACACTACTCTATTGAAGTCATACACTAACACACAAAGGGATTAGCCCATGGCTAATTTGGTAAACAAAATAGAAATTGGAGTAACTACAATCATCATTGTGCAGGAATTGTAAAAAGTATACAAGAATTTACCTATTACAATGAAATTGAAAAGATACAAAATTACCTCTAGAATCTATAAGATGATCCGACAATAGAAATTGAAAATCGAATGGTAGAATTGTAGCTTTAGCTATGCTAGGAATGCAGGAGAAAACGGATTGAAGATCCGTACGGTAGATCGAAAGTAATCATAGAAATCGTAAGTAGAAATCTAAGAACACCCAATTGGAAACTACCACTAACTTCTCCTATTCTAGTGAGAGAATATGATGATGTATGTGAATCTAAGAAAAATGATAAAAGTCCTTTGAAAATCTGAAATGGAAGTATATATAGTACCCTTAGATCATTGACTAAGATGCCCTTCATTAAAATGCGTGAAAATACAAAAATAGCCCCGAAATTTTGGACTTTTGCACTGCTGTCGACCAAGACCTTAATGGCTGTCGACCATGGTCGACAGCTTGATCGCACGAGAGTGCAATGTGTCGCACAAGAGCTTATCACCTACCGATCAACGGTGGTCGCGCGCTCACTCGCGCGCATGCTGCCGATCCAAGGATCCGGTCGCGCGAAGGCTTCCGATCAATGAAGAGATCCTATCGAGCAAGACACTTAGTGTTAGTCGATGTGTGACTTCCTCATTTTTGTCATATCTTGAGCTCTAGAACTCCGATTGACTCGATTCTTCTTTCGTTGTGACCCTCTCTTCAAGCTCTTCGACATGGAATATTAATTTCTTCATTTTGCTCAACTCCAAAATTTAGACTTTTCTCGATCTTGCTCATTTCTTTCTCATTTTGCTCATTGTTGGTCCCGAAACGAGTATAATCAGTGTATGGGGGGGGAATACACTGATGTCAAATTTTTCAGAAAGACTCAGAAAAATGCTCTAACACACTCAGTCAGGATTTCCTGAAGTACACAGTATGCTGAAGGTCCACAGGGGCAGCAGGGACAGTTCAGTAACGAGTTAGATAAGCTGAGTGTGAGCAAAGTGCCCGGAAGCTCAGTAGAGATAATAAACCTACTGACCGCTTGGAAGCAAGTCAGTTGGACTACTATCTCAGTGAGTCAGAGTGGGTGCAGAAAGTGAGCCCTTAGGTTCTACTCGTTTTTAGTTTTTGAAAACATTTTCTCTGAGTTTGCTTAGTAAACTGGTGGTTAAGGCTGAGTGCACAGTGTTAAGATTCAGGATGATTGATTCAGTCCTGAATAGAAAAGCGATGCAGGATGTTCAGTTTATTATGATGACAATTATGATCCTGAACAGAACATTAAATCAGCACACAGGGGACTTTTTAACATGGTTCGGAGATAACCAACTCCTACGTCCACGACCTGATTTAACAGGAAGCTATCCTCAAAACCCTGAGGATAGGTGCTTGGGTTTTACGTGCCAAGGGACACGAGTAGCCAACTTCCTCTCTTAGAAACTGACCCCTGGGCATTTTACAAGTCTCAGTCCTTCTAACCAACCAATCTCACACCTTGAGTGGTTTGGTATTCTGGTTTTCAACTAAGATAGCTCTAGCAATACAGAACAGTGTTAAATAATAGAGCTATCGATCTAAGCAAATACAGAGTGAATCCTACTACAACACTAGGGAAATTTAATTGCAGAGTGTTGTTTATGATATGCTTTGAGTTCTTGGATTCTTGAGAGTTTTCTCTCGGAAATTTCCCGTTAACCTTGAATGGGTGCAAGGTTCTCCATATTTATAGGCAAGATTCAAAATAGATCCGTTGGAGGAGATCAAATCAAATCTTTCCTATTTTAGGTAGATTACAGGCTAGAAATACTGTTTGACCTACCCGCCATGCTTATTCTGGCAAGTTGTCACATCACCTGCAACTTTTTGAGACGCATTAAATGCCGCATTAAATGCTGCGCAGACTCTGTGCATGCGTGTCGAAAGATCATTGGCTCTCCGCTATAACGGCTAGTTGACCTTCAGATATTTGTCCTTCCTCGTACATTCAATGCTCTGAGTCTCTTGTTAATAACTCAGTCTGAACGTGTGTCTTAATGGAGTCTAACTGACATTCTTTTTGTCTCTTGTCCCATAGCATAAATAACCTTTTACTTTGGACTTACATGATTCAGGTGATCTGAACCACGGCCTGAGTCAGGTCCTATGTGCATTCAGCACAGCCTGATGGGTTATTCAGCCCAGTATGTGTAACCTTTTTGCTTCGGACTTACAGGATTCAGGTGAACTGAACCAAGGCCTAAGTCAGGTCTTCAGTGCATTCAGCACAGCCTGATAGGTGACACTTACTCTTCACTGACTGACTTCTGTCCTGAGTATGCTTAGTGTACTCAGTAGAAACATCAGCCAATGGTACTTCAGGATTGACTTCAGGATGAATCAGCAGGCTTCGATCTTCAGCTTCAGAACAGACAATCTTCTGCAAAACTGACTCCTTCAGGATGGTTTACACTTCAGACTTCAGTAAATTAGGTCGACTCCAATATTCTTCAGTCTTCAGCATGGTCCACCTGTACTGAATCTATAACATAACTATCCTGAATTGTTTTATCCTGAACAGCTATACTTAGGCAAATTCATCAGGGGTTTTGGGATCTAATCAAAACACTCAGATTGTCCCAACAATTTCCCCCTTTTTGATGATGCCAAAACCCTTAAGCAAATTCCTATTCATCTATACAATCAACTGACTTAGTCAGTGAGAACAACTCAGTACCACCTGACAAACTAGGTACTTAGTCTATAAGATGAAAACAAGGAATGGGTTAAGAAACAGTTCTTGATAAGGATTCAGAAAAGTAGATTCAGGAGTCAACAAGAAGTTGTACTCAGGAAAAGTAAATAACTTCATTGATTGATAAGAAAATACAAGTATCCTGAAGCTATTACAAAATTTCTGAACAACTAGCTCCTGATCTAGTCTTCATCCTTATTCCAAGCAGTCAGTGGAATCTCGTACATTTCCAGTACCCGGTTCAGGACCTGCTTCATCCTGTTCCGATCAGCAATGGCCCCGGCAGCTCGTCCTACTCTGACGACTTCTTCGGAAATTGCTTTCCGGTCCAGTTGCTTGGAGTTCCTAAAGAGTGGAGGAGGGTACTTGATGAATTCCGGAGGAGCGATCTCTACACCTTCAGTGTCAGCATGTCTGATGATTTCAGCCCAGAGATCAGGATGCTCCTGTGCCATCCAGTGATGGAGTATGACGTCTTTTTCTTCAGTCAGATCGTCCCATAACCCCATCACGTAGAATAGGTAGGCCCACCTATTTCGGATCGGAATCCATACCTCCAACATCTCTATCGGAATGAAGTCTTCCACAAACTTCAGTGGAGGATGACTTTGATCTGAACTGACCACAATCTTCCTCTGAGTCTTCATCCGAGATCCAGAAGATACAGATTTCTTCTTCTGAACCTACGAAGTCAGATACTCATTGGACTCCTTTAGGCGCTGGATCTGACTGAGGAGCGAAATCTCCTTCATCTTTGCTATCTTTTCAGCTTCAGTCATCACCATTTTCTTCTGAGTGGTCAGCTCAGTTTGCATATGTTCCTCCATCTCCTTGTACAAAGGCTCCAGAGCGGGGTCCTCAGACGACCTCAATCTTTTTGGCTCTGAACCTTCAGCAGCTTCGATGGCAGCGACGGACCTTGTCCTCTTCCTTTCCGCCGCTATTAGTTCAGGAGGGAAGTTTTTCTTCTTTGCTTTACCAGTAATGGCAATCTGCTTCTTCCCTTCTTCCCCCTTTTTGGCATCATCGTCATTTATCCGCTTGACAACTTCATCCACTGACTCCGCCAAAAGTGTAAACTCACCATCCATCTCAGTCTGCTTCCCCTGCAATTGCCCAATCTGCCTGGCCATCCCTCTCAGGCCAACACTTAGCTTGTCGACGGCTGAATTGTGCTCAGCTTTTAGCCGTCCTTCAAAGCTCATCATCCGATTGTTCAGAGCAGTGGCAATTGCATCCTTCTCCTGTTCAGACATCTCACTCAGCAGTTCCTCCTTCAGTTCAGCTTTCAGCTTGACCAACTTCTCATCAACCAGTTGATCAACTTTTTCAGACAGTTGTTGATCCAGAAAATTGGCAAGCTTAGTCTCCTGCTGAGTCTGCACATCTGAAACCATCTGATTGCAGTTCTGAATGGCATCCTTGGTTTGCTCAGAAATAACAGTGAGGTCTACATTGATTTTTGTCCGAGCTTCCCCAAGGAGATCTATTGCAGCATGCATATCAGTGGCCATATCATTCAGGTCACGGTCCAGGTTGTTCAGTTTCTTGTTCAGCAATTCAGAATTCGAACCAACCCTACTAGTTTTTCGCTCAACGAGGATGACTCTCCTGTGCAGATTGCCAAGAGCTCGTGAGGAATTCTGAAGATAAATTGCTTCGGGTGTAGTCCATTTTCCTCTGACTCGGACCATGCCTGGTGGACCCTCTCCTGAAGCCTCCGCAATCCCGGGTCCTAGGATTACTTCATCGGCCGGTGCACTGACTCCCTCAGTGCCACCTTGCTGATCATCATCAGCAATCATTACCACCTCCTGCTCAGCTGCCTTCACCTCTCCCTTCTCTTCTTCAGCATTCTGAGGTTCAGGCTCAGGATAGGTTCGGCGGACTGTTCTGATAAAATACACCATCTTAATCAATTGATGTAGAGAGTTTACATCAAAATGATCAAAGGGGGCGGCTTCTAAATCTGCAATGCAGTCCCAACCTCTGGACTCTCCTAGCTGACTGAGCTCAGACCATGTAGCATTTCTGATCATGGCAAAAGTGCGGAGTTGCACAACTGTCTCCTTCTGAGCTTCAGTGAGATCTGGAAATCTCCTTTCCACCATTTCAGCTGCCGCTCCCCTTGCTACTATCTCAAAGTCTGAAAGAATATTTACATCAGGCGCAGGGAACGGCCATGGTGTTTCAGCCTGAACTGGTTCAGCAGCTTCCTGCTCAACTCCTCCTTCCTGAGCAGGCTCCACCTGATCCAAATTCTGATAAGTTTCAGCGATGTTAAGGATCAGTTGATTGGGATCAGGGGATACAACATCCGGAACAGATGAAATGGGAGCAATTTCAAGAATGGCCTGCGCCTGAGCTGGTTCCCTCTCAGGAGTTGCATGCTGAACAGCTTCTTCAGCAGCTCTCTCTTCCACAAGCTTTTTCTCTCGCTCTTCCACGAGTTTCTTCTCTCGCTCTTCCACGAGTTTCTTCTCTCGCTCTGCTGACCCTGAGTAGAGAAATTTCAGCTTTTGTTGCTTGGGTCTTGAGGGCTTAGATTTATCCTCCGCTGGCTTTGCTGAATCAGACTCAAAAGACTTGCCTGCCTGAGCCTTGACTCTTTCAGTCATGCTCGCTTGGGCCTTCTTCTTCTGAGTCCGAGGCCTTCTCCTGGTACCAGCATCATTGAAGTAAGCTCTGAAGAGATTGATTTTCGCTGGAATCTCGAGTGATTGGGCCTGATCCACATCACCGAGATCCAGGGTCTCCAAGAGCATAGAAATCTTGGTGCCAAAGTGCATCTTGGCCTCTAAAGTCGCCTGCCCCTCTGGCGAGTACTTGATTTTGCTAGTCTCAGCCACTAGCATTTGGAGGAAGTAACCCTCCCAGTTAAAGTTGTGCAGAGAGGCGTCCGAGATTGCCATCGTCGTAAAAAGCTTTGGTCTGGAGATCTGCTCTAATCCTCCGGCAATCCCCATCACTCCCTGACTTGTCAGGTCGAAGAAGTGGCGGTTTTCAGTCCTCAGGACAGATTTATTCAGGCCCGACTTCAGGACGACATCCCCATCACATAAGGACTGGAGAAAGTCCTTCTCATTCCCAAACCCATAATCCACTGGGCTTCGTCCTGTACTGGGAAGATTAAAAACCTCCTTAATCTTCCTCTGGATGTTGAGAGTGACCCATCTCCTGGTCATCTCCTCCTCTCCATCCTTCCCGTTTGTACAGGTGGTCAGGGGTATGCAAGTTTCCCACTCCTGGGACTCCTTGTTCTGCGCCATCTTTAAGTAGAAGGCAGCGACAAGTCTTGGGTGGATCCTCTGTGGTCTTGCAGTAATGAACTGCAGAAGACCTGCATTATTAAAAAGTTCTCGTACAGGCAAAATGTCGGGGTGATTAGAAGAAAAATCCCCACAGGGTTCATAATGTATCTCATTCCTTAGATGGAAAAGATTTCCAAAGAAGGAATCTGCAGAAGGAGACGCCATTGAGATAATATGAAGAAATGAAGAGAATCGGGTTTTTAGAGAAAATGTGTAAGGGAAATATTTAGGTGCATAAAGATTTTAACAACGCTATCTTCCCTTATTTATACAAAAATTCGGTTTTAATCGGGTGGCTTAGAAAATAATGACCTATGAGATTCAATGGTCAAGATTGAGCAGTGAAAAGCATTTGACTCTTCTGTTTTTCAAAAGTAATTGGTCAAATTTTATCGAAAACTGTTCCCGCCCACAGTGCATTAAATGCACATTAGAGATGTCCGTATTTAATTCAAATAAATTGTATTAAATAATAACCGAATATTAAAACGAATGGCTGGGATCATTTGACAAATTAAATTGATTTGACAATACAGCAAACAGTATAAGAAAAATGCACGCAAGATCAGATGACTTAGATAAAAATCAGAAAACATACCAATCAGTCAGATTTGTATTCTGACTGATACCACTTATTGCACTATCAGGGTGACAAGCCCTGAATTCTGTGTCCTGAATCTTAGTCAGTGTATACTGATCATCCATTTTATACTGAATGTTCCCCCTACAACCATTCACATTCTATCTGGGATTCCTTCACCCTGAGTCCATATGAGTTATTCCCCCTGACCTTGTGCAATCTTATTAGAGATTCAGATTGAATCACCTAAGCCTGGGTCAAGGAGTCCTAACTCTACTGATAACTTAACAAACCTAGTTTCAGGCAAAGCCTTAGTCAGGATGTCAGCTCTCTGTTTTTCAGTGGGGACTCTCTCCATCCTGATGTCGTTCTTCTCAACATGATCTCTGATAAAGTGATGCCTGATGTCTACATGCTTACACCTTGGGGTATGGCAATGGCACTATTATTGTCACAATAAATTGGAACTTCAGTGGCCTCTATTTGGTAGTCTCTCAGTTGTTGTTT
>JAPKLY010004027.1:0-16102 GCA_026898435.1 Prunella vulgaris
AAAAGTATTATTCCACGTCTCAAGTCGGGGTGCAAGAGCCGACTGGCTATTTAGTCGGCAACATCTCCACCGATTGATTTTCACCTATTTTCACAAACATGTTTCAAAATGTTTCTACTTTAATAAATTTGCCCACAAATTTGAATATTTAGTACAAAATAAAAAGTACACCTAGTATCTCAAACATAATCAAATTAATAAAGTCCATCAACAATTATTCCCACTCCACTAGTAAACAATCCTAAAACAGAGCTATCCTTCAAAAATAAATTTATCCTCGTAACATTCATATATTTATACAAAATATCATTATTTTTATACTCAACTCATTTAATTTTATTATTGTAATAATATAATTTTACATATATAATTTTACACATTACACCCTACTATACTTTTTACATATTTTAATTAAAAATCGTGTAAAAAATTGTGTGAATAGTGTTTAGAGATAAAGAGAATTATATAATTAACTGTGTAAAGAATTGGACTATCTTTTGTTTATATATTTGTTTCTATGAATAAATTTCTCTTTTAACTAAAAAAATTAACACTCTATTGAAATTTTGAATAAAACTTCCTTTTACTTTTTCTTTTTAAGATACATTTTCCTTTTACTTTGATCTATCTGACAGTACAATATTTTTAAAAATAAAAATAAATAACATCACTCCTAAATCTTTAATTCCCTAATAAAAATGTATATGCCGAAATTGAAGGCGAAAAGAAGAGAAAGCATGAATAAAGGAAAGCTAGCTTTTAGTTATGAAAATGAAAGCATTGAAAGAGAAACAATTAAGATTTAAGGGTTCAACTTTTCAAACGTTTCGTACAATCTTGATTTTTATTTTCATATAATTTTTTTTTTTTATTTCTTTCGCTCAATTAGATTCACTAGTACACATTTGGGCTTGAGGAGCCCTTATATATATATATTTTTTAATTTTTTAATTTTCCGTGTGTATCAGCCCCCATTCTTAGGCTCGAGGAGGTTCAAACACACTACCTCCGAGTATAGGAAACATCTTATGTGTTGTGTTAAACCAATTGAACTAAATGACTTGATTGTTATATATTAAATTATTTTATATATGTATTTTATATATATTTTATTTTATGTGTTTATTTTATTCCTTATTACATATATTTTAAACTATTAATTGTATATATATTTTCTAATTCTTATATTATATATAAAATATTACTTTTATTTATATTATTTAATTAAAACATTTTTAAATAAATTATAAAATAATCACATTTGTAACCTTTTTACTATTTAATATTTATTAACACGAGTACGTATATACGTTTTCCAGGTCAATTCAATTCAAATATTTTCAATAAATTTAAATTATTAGCACAATTTCGTATATATATACACGTTTCTTGATCGCTTTAATTAAGCTATTTTAAATAAATTTATTAAATAATCACATTTGTAATATTTTTTCTATTTATTAACACGATTATGTATATACACATTTTTTGATCATTTTAGTTAAATTATTTTAATATATTTATAAAATAATCATAATCTTTGTAATCTTTTTCACTATTTGTTAACATGAGTGCACAACCTATATGTAAATCATCATTTTTTGATTGTTTTAATTAAAATAATTTTAGTAAAATTGTAAAACAATCATCTTTGTATATTTTTTTATTTATTAACACAATTACGTATATACACGTTTTTGGATCGTTTTAATTAAACTATTTTAAATATATTTATAAAATAATCATATTTGGTAATCTTATTTTACTAAGACGAGTACTTATAATAATACATCTTAATTTCTTGACCGTTTTAATTAAAATATATTCACTAAAATTATAAAATAATAATATTTTTTATTTTTATTTTTACTATTTATCAACATGAGTGAATGTATACACGTAATTTAATGATCATTTTAATTAAATTTTATTAATGTATATAATTAATAAATTAAAATTAATTAATATTATAATACTATAATATTTATATATATTAAATTAATTAAAAATAAATCAAAACCACTCTAGACCTTAGAGAGCTGTTAAAAAGGGCTCTCTAAGTTTTCTATCTTAGAGAGCGGTTAGAGAGCCCTTTTTAACCGCTTTACAAGAAATTGGGCGATAGCGGTTTTGAACCGCTCGCTCTCAGCTTAAAGAGCGGTTTTTTAACCGCTCTCTAAGTTTAATTTCTTGTAAAGCTGTTCAAAACTGCTCTCTAAGTGAAATCTTAGAGAACGGTTTTAATTAGAGCTCTTTAAGTGAAGCTCTCCAAGTTTAAATGTGTGGCAGTTATTTTAATAATTCATTTCAATTTTGATAATTTCAATTCATGTAGTGTTTTATATGAGATGTCTCTTATGTATAAAATGTATATCATTTATCTATATTTTATAATTTGTGAATTTATATCGTAGTATTTTAATTATACTTAAGAGTAAATGTGGCATATATAAATATAACATTGAAGGTTATCATCTGGGTATAACATTAAAGAATGAAAATAGTATAAAAATGAAAAAAAATATGGAATGAAAGTCATACCTCTAGAATAACTCAACTATGATAGATTCTTAAATTAAAGTCATATCACAGTCATTCCAAAATACATACTATAATTTTAATTCACATTATTAATCTTCAAAAAGTGGCAACCACCACCCTTTTTTTTTTTTTTATATACAAGATGGGTCTCATTTATTATGAAATGATTTAATACTCTTATTTACTATTATGACCATTGAGTTAATGAGTCTCATGTTCTCAATCCAATTAAATTTACAGGAAAATATGAATTAAATATTAGGATGAAAAATGAAATTCGTCTCATATATGAAATTTGTCTCACAAAAACTCCCTCAATGAAGATCATTTTTCCCTCTAATGCTTTTAATCTCACCCACTCCCTCCTTAACTTAATTAATCGAGGATTGTTAAAATTTTATATTTTTTTAGTTTTATTATAGTCCTTTAAAAATCACACTTAATATATATGAAATTGAGGTGGCAATAAATAACTTTAATTGATCTATATCTCGATTTGATGCGGACATGAAATTAAACAACTTCATTAGAGACGGGCAAGTTAAGCTGATTCATTGAAATATAAAAGTTAAGCTGATTCATTGAAATATAGTAATGCACGTATGTGTTTAGTTCTCTTTTTCAATCCTTAAATTGGTTTATACCAATCTTTATTCAATTGTTTTAGGGGCCACTTGGTTGGGTAATGAGGGTGGGAAATGAGAATGAATGAAGATTAATAAGGATTCAATCTCATTAGTAGTGTTTGGTATTATTTATTGTACATGAATGAAATCATAAAAATATGTTAAAAAAAAGGTAATCACTATCTAACTCCATAGTGATTATCCCTTAATGATACCTATTATCATTTCCATTTTAAATTTACTAGTATTGTATCTGTCCGTGCGTTGTACGAAGCTAATTATATATATTTTTTATTACTTAAATATTAGTTGATAAATTTAGAAATATATCTCATTTTATGGGAAAATTATTTTTTTGTCCTGTAATTTTACATAATTTTGATTTTTTCCTACTAAATATCAAAATTTAATTTTAGTCCTATAAGTTAACCTCTTTTTAATTTTTATCTTGTTAACTTTCAAATGTTGATATTAATCTTATAACTTACATATTTGTTTTATTTTGGTCCTACAATCTACTAACCATTACAGGACTAAAAAAAAAAGGGAAAAATACAGCCTGGTCTGCTTTTTTGCCTCAAACCGCAGCCTAGTCATGTTAAAATACCTCAGTACATCGTGGTCTAATTTCACCTAATAAATGTGAATTTAGTTGTTTATTATTAGAAAACACACTCAATTAACGCATAATAACGCTGGATGATTTGCCCCAATATTGGTAGGGGATCCTACCCTCAAATATGGTTCCGGACATTATCCGCCGGTTAAAGAGGAACCAACGCTGTCCACCACAGGCTGCATTAATGGCCGATATTCAAATTTCAAATTTCAGTTCGATTGCATCACCATATATCCGTGATTGTTTTTTTGAACCAAAATCATCGTCTGCGAAAGGATCCTTCATTGGGCCATTTGCTGATTTTTTGAACCGAAATTATCATCGCTCAAATGGGGTGTCCGTGTCTCCTCTCAATTGCGTTCGACGGCGAGACCCGTCTACTAAGCTTAGATAAAGGTATGACATTTGCTAATTTTGAAGCTAAAGTAAAAAGCATGTGGAATTCGTTGGTTGCGGAATCAATTTTGTTTGGGTATTCTGTGTTTACTATTACTAATTGTGTTTTGGCTACCATTATGATTTCATCAACATGTTGGATGCATGTAGCCCCTGTTCTAAGACAGTCCAAGATTCTATTTATGTCATTGAAGAAGGTTTTTTTCAGTTTATGTGTGATATCCGATTTGCTTGTAAAATTAGTTTCTTTTTTGAATAAAAATGTGCTTGAAAAGAACGTGGTAGATGATTGCTAGTTTCTTTTCATGGTGTATGTTATTTTCATTCCTTTCTTGAGCGTTGAACAAATCTTGGTTATTATTTAATTTTTCTTCGGCTGGTGGTAGACAGTCCACAGGCATTAGGGAAGAACCTTCTATTGGGAGCCAAATTTGCTTTGGCTGGTGCTGGATATTATTACCATACTGTTAGTACCTTGGTTTAGATTTTGATGTATGCAGAACAATGTGTTTAAATTGATAATTTGATCTAACACTTGTATTAAGGAAGTTGGTGTTTGAAACATATAGTTGTAAGTGAAGTCTGCAGTTTTGTATTTGATAAATCTATAGCCAGACATGATCCTACAGCTGTAAGGTCTCTCTACAGCCAATTTTTTATATTGACAGGACTCTACAGCTGCAAGGTTGAAAACTCTATAGCTGCAAAGAACCGTTTGAAGAGATGGTGCTAGTCAAAGATTAGTTGAAGATAATGAAGACCCTTAAGCACTATTAGTGTAGCTCTCAAGCACTCACTAAACTGTACTTAAATGGAAGATATTTTCTTAATTCTGGAGGATAATGAAGATTAGTTACAAGAAGGCCAGATTTCTGAAGAAAAAGACATAGTACAATCAGTACTATCCTGTGTGAAGTATGAGGACCATTTCACACATGCCAATGGAGAGAGAGGAGCCTTATCTGAATTTCAAATTTGAAATTCCCAACGGATAAGTCATACCACTCAATCTATAAATAGAAGAAGTCCTCAGAGGAAGCAATAACAACAACCCTGCGCATACAAGTATTCAACCAAGGCAAGTCTACAGCCAGCAAATTCTGAAAGAGAGCTTTATTCATTTTAATCTTTGTGATTCATAGGATAGTTGGTTAGGATTTTCTTAGTAAGAATCACACCTTTTGTTGTTGTTCCCTCACCCATTTTATATTTCTACTTAGTGTAGATATCTCTTTATGAGGTTTGAAAAACTCTTTGTGAGTTATATTCTGAGTGAATAGAGTAGTTTAATCTCTTTTTAGAATAGGAATCTGAGTGAACCTAGTTCTAAGGGGGAACTACTTGTATTGATCTTTGTGATCACTTCTTAGTTAATTTGGCACCTAAGTGGTGTAACAGTGGATGTTGGTGGTCTTTTTGTAGACACTGAACCACTATAAACCTGGTCTATTTACTTTCTGTTTTTTATATTATTGTCCTGCATATTTAATTTCCTTGTTACATTCATCATTGTTTTGAAATCTTGGTGCATAAAAAATAAGTCACTCAACTGTTAAGTTTAGTTTATATTGTTTTTTTCATTAACACTCACTTTATTCCGCTGCACATTAGAGTATTCTCAATACAATCATAATTGTGAGAACTCCTCTGATATTTATGTCTACTAGTGATTGTTTATTTTGCAAGTTTTTAAACTCTGCAGCTGCAAACTTCTCTAAGTCCACAGCTGTAATCTCTGTGGTCCAGTTTTAAAACTCTTGTAGACTTTTTGTTTTTTTTTAAACTTGAAGAAAGGCTACTGTAAGGTTCTAGAATCCATCCTTTTGAAAAGTTAAAAAATTTGATTTTGGACTCAATGTCTATTCACCCCCCCCCCCTCTAGACCTTGACCACTTTAAGGGACCAACAAGTGGTATCAGAGCAGTTGTCTTACCACTGCTTTGATCAGTACCTAGCTAGATCCTTTTTGGTTTTTGAAAAACACACATGCATACTTGCATGGCTCCCAAGATGGTGAAATCCAAAGTTCCAATGTTCTCTGCTGAGGACTATGATGAATGGAAAATTAGAATGCAAGCACATTTGTCTGCAATCAATGATGAGATGTGGTCTATCATAGAGGATGGCCCTATACCTATTGTGAAGGTCAACACTGCAGCTGATCAGTCAGCTGGACTAGCTCAGATTATCCCCAAACCCAGAAGGGAATGGACTGGGGATGACAAGAGAAGGTCCAAACTAGACAATATTGCAAAGAACACTATTTATCATTCACTTGATAAAATTGTGTTTAGCAAAATCAAAAACTGCAAAACTGCAAAAGATATATGGGAAAAGTTTGAAATGATTTGTGAAGGAACTGAACAAATCAAGGAAATCAAACTCATGATAGCAGTTCAAAAGTTTGGCAAATGGACCAAGATGAAGCAGTTCACACCAAAGGAAGATGGTAAGGCGAAATCTACAGCACCTAACTCAACTTACTTGTGCTATAATTGCAGAAAACCAGGACATTACATCAAGGATTGTCCTTATCCCAAAGCTGAGAAGTACACTGATGAAGAAAAGAGACTCAGGAAAGATAGAAAAAAAAAGTTTGACAAGGAGAGAATTAGAGCACTACTTTCTGAGTTTGATAAAAACTAGGAAGACTGTCCCTCTTCTTCTCAAAAGTCAACTGTAGATTTAAAAGACTCTGACTCTACAGATTCAGATGAAGAAGCTCTGATCTGTCTTATGGCTAAAGATGAAGATGTATGCTCATCATCATCAAGTTATATTACAGAAAAGGATTCTTCCAGTGACATGCTAAGTTTAATCCAAAGACTACAAGAGGAAAATGAAGATCTTAGAAGAGATATTCATATTAGAGGAGAACAAATGAAAGCTTTGTTAGCTAGAGTGGAAGATGCTGAGAAACAACTGCAGATTCTATAAGAACTGAAGGAAGGTTACAGTTGTCTGAAAGAAGACAATGAAGAACTTTTCAATGAAGCAAGTTGTAGAGCTGCAGATTGTGCTGAATTGAAGGAAACAATCAGATGTAAAGAAATAATGATAGCTGAACTTGAAGAACACAATGCTTATTATCAAAAGAAGCTAGATTGCTTTGGAAAATCATCCAAACAATTGAAGAAAATGTTGTCTAAGCAAAGGTTCTCAAAAGATTTGACTGGAATAGGATATAACCCCTGTGTCTGGATGAAATACTTGCAAAAGTCAATTCCAAGATCTGAGAGAAAGTTCATAAAAGAAACAACCCTTGAAGAAACTGTAGACTCAACTCTACAGTTAGAAGATTTGAAATTCTTGAAATCATTCGAAGAATTGTCACCAATAAGATAACAAATGATCGAGGAGATCATGAATGATTCTGAAGAAGATGTCTCAAATATGTTTCAAAACATAACTTTGAAACAAACTGCAGAATCAAATTTACAGTCAGAAGAAAAAGTCTATCATAGATTGGATACGGAAAGAAGACTTAACTTTGATAGATTCTGGAATAGAAATATGTCAGATATGTCTCCCTCTTCAAGCACTCAAAGAGGAGGATCATGCAAGAACTGTAGAATTAACAACTCTACAGCTCCTAAAAAGGCTTGGATTGCAAAGAGTAACACTGGAGGAAATCCAAAGTATTGGATTTCTAAATAACTCACTTTATTTTGCAGGGACATGTTACAACCACCAAAAGAGAGATTTGGTACATAGACAGTGATTGTGCAAGACATATGACTGGAGACAGAAGTTTACTACAAAATGTGAAAGATCATAAAGGTCCTAAAGTTATTTTTGGTGATAATGCCAGTGGAACAGCTAAAGGATCAGGATGTCTACTCAGAAGAAATGTTCAGATCAATGATGTTTACTTGATGGAAGGCTTAAAACATAACTTGCTAAGTGTGAGTCAATTTTGTGACAAAGGCTATATTCTAGACTTTACACAAGATACTTGCATAGTCAAAGATGTTGAATCCCAAACCACTAAACTGACAGGAACTAGAAAAGGGAATGTTTACATTGTGGAGTGGAACTCTACAGTTGAAACTACCTGCTTTTTAGCTAATAGTCCCAATGAAGTTAGTTGGCTATGGCACAAAAGAATGAATCACATAAACTTCAAAATCATGAATGAACTTGTGAATAACTGACTTGTGAGAGGTCTGCCAAATACTAAGTTCAGGAAGGAACATCTATGTGATGCTTGTGTCAAAGGGAAACAAATCAAGAAGACTTTCAAAAGTAAGATTCACCCAAGTACTTTAAGAACACTTGAATTACTGCATATGGATCTTTTTGGACCCATAGAACCAGTAAGTATAAGTGGGAAGAAGTATACTTTGGTTGTTGTAGATGATTACTCAAGATTTTCTTGGACTATGTTTCTAAGAAAGAAGAGTGAAACTCTACAGCGGTTGCCAGAACTGTTAAGAAGAATTAAGAATGAAAAGAACTTGAAGATTGTGAAGATCAGATCAGATAGAAGAACAAAATTTACAAATTAAGTTATTGAAGAGTATTGCTCACTTTATGGTATTACTCATGAATACTCTGCAGCTAGAACCCCACAGCAAAATGGAGTTGCTGAGAGAAAGAATAGAACGCTCAAGGAAGCTGCAAGAACAATGATTGTTGAAGCAAAGTTGCCTACGAATTTTTGGGCAGAAGCAACAAGTACTGCATGCTATACTCAGAATAGATGCTTGATTGTTAAGGATCATAAGAAGACTCCATATGAGCTATGGAAAGGAAGGACTCCTAATATCTCTTACCTACACATCTTTGGATGCAAATGCTTCATACTGAATAATGGGAAAGAACATCTTAAGACTTTTGATTCAAAGTCAGATGAAGGTATCTTTCTAGGTTATTCAAATTTTAGCAAAGCATTTAGAGTGTATAACAAGAGATTGATGATTGTGGAAGAATCACATCATGTTGTTTTTTATGAACAACATAGCTCCCCTGAAGAAATTATTGAAGACTCTAAGGAGGACAACTCTACAGTTACAAGTCAACAGCAATATGTTGAGATCAAAACTCCTGTAGATTTGACCAACAAAGACTTTGACACTATAATTGTTGAGTTACCACCATTAGAGAATGTAGAAGACCTAGTCCATGAGAATGTTCAAACAGAAGTAGAGACACCAACAAAAGGACTGGATGAGTCTGCAGTAGGTGAATCTACAGTTGTAGAGAACAATGATCAAGGATTAGAACCTGTGTCAGATTTGATTTGGTTAAAAGATCACCCCCCCTAAGCATGTAATTGGAAACCCATCAGATGCTGTAAAAACCAGAAGACAAGTGCATGAGGCAATGTTTGCTACATTTCTTTCATCTTCATAACCTACTGATAATCATGAAGCACTGCAAGATGTCAATTGGATTATTGCAATGCAAGAAGAATTGAATGGTTTTGAGAGAAATCAAGTATGGGAACTTGTTCCAAGACCTAGGAATCACAAAGTGAATGGAACTAGGTGGGTATTCAAGAATAAACTTGATGAAGATGGAATTGTAACCAGAAATAAGGCAAGTAGCTCAAGGCTATTGTCAATCTGAAGGCATAGATTTTGATGAATCATTTGCCCCAGTTACAAGATTAGAAGCTATAAGAATCTTTCTAGCCTATGCTGCACATATGAACTTTACAGTCTATCAAATGGATATAAAGAGTGCATTTCTAAATGGTTTACTCTCAGAAGAAGTGTATGTTGAACAACCAACAGGATTTGAGGAATCTACAACTGAAGATAAGGTTTATAAGCTTAGGAAAGCCCTTTATGGACTTAAGCAAGCACCAAGAGCATGGTATGATACCCTGTGTGATCATTTGATCAAAAATGGATTAAAAAAGGGAATGGTTGACAAAACCTTATTCAGATTACAACATGGGAATGATATTTTGCTTGTCCAAATCTATGTTGATGACATAATCTTTGGCTCAACCAATGAGGAATTATGCAGAAAATTCTCTAAGCTCATGACTAAGAAATTTGAAATGAGCATGATGGGAAATCTGAATTTCTTTTTGGGATTACAAGTGAAGCAAATGAGAGATGGAATTTTCATCAATCAAGTTAAATACACTCAAGAGCTTATAAAGAGATTTGGAATGGATAATTCAAGGCCTACCAATATACATATGACACCTTCTGTGAATCTTAACAAAAGATGAGAATGACAAAAGTGTTGATGTAACCAAATATAGGAGACTAATTGGATCACTGCTATACCTTACAGCTAGCAGACCTGATATCATGTTTGCAGTAGGTGTATGTGCTATATTCCAAGTAAATCCTAAGGAATCACACTTGAATGCTGTAAAGAAGATCATCAAGTATGTCAAATCCACACAAAATCTAGGATTATGGTATCCTAAAGAAGGAGGAATTGAACTCATTGGGTATACTGACTCAGATTTTGCAGGCTGCAAGATTGATAGAAAGAGTACTAGTAGGATTTGTCAATTCCTATGTGAAAGGTTGGTAGCATGGCATAGTAAAAAGCAGAACTCAATTGCTCTTTCTACAGCTGAGGTAGAATATATTGCTGCTGGAAGTTGTTGTGCACAAGTCTTATGGATGCAATATCAATTACAAGACTATGGGATTGATTCAAGAGAAACAACTATATTCTGTGACAATACAAGTGCTATTGCTATTACACAGAATCCAGTTTTACATTCTAGATCAAAACACATAGATGTAGGCATCATTTCATAAGAGATCATGTTGAAAGAAAGGATGTGAAATTGACAAAGATTCATACTGATTTGAATCTTGCTGATATTTTCACTAAACCTTTGTGTGAATCAAGATTCTCAATCTTGAGAGGTAATTTGGGAATGTTAGAATTGTAAGAAGACTCTGTGAAAATCACTAAATTGCAATAACAAACTCAGAAAACTGGAAAATCAGTAAAAAGGAAAATTACAGCTGCAAAGTCACTCAACTGTAAAGTCAAACTCTACAGCTGTAGACTTAGTTCTGAACTGTAAATTCCTTACCAACTGTATATTTCCAAATTCTAAGGATGTCAACTGCAAACTTAGGAAGTTTACAGTACTTTGTACAATTCTGATAATTAAATGAGACACTACAAATTCAGAAACTTTTGTACTAAGTTATAGAAATTTTGGATTTATTCAGGCATTTTAATTAATAAAATATTTGAGCACGTGTAACATTTTAAATATAGTTAAATTCTATGTGAGTTAGATTCTTGGACAAATTTAATTATAAATTTTGGTCCAGAATTCAAAAGCTCATAAATTTTAGGTCAGAGACCGTTATACCCCTGTTCTTAATGACTGGTTAAGGAAAGGTATTGAAAGGACCCTTCATCCTTTTATATCCTACTTTAACATTTCGAACCCCCTGAAACCTTAAACACTCCCATCCCCCACTCAAAAGAAACCAAGAATCATGGCGATGAAAGTTATTTTCGGTGCATTATTCGATTTTGATGAGATACTGAAAAAGCATCCTACTGATGTTATGGAGGACGTTGTCAAGCACATAGTGAATCAAGGTGTTCACTACTGCCTGACTCACAACCCTGGAACTTATGATGACAAGATAGTGTATGAGTTCTACCAGAATGCTGAAGTAGATGTTGAAAGAAAAACGTTATCAGTAAAGCTGCAAGGAAGGAATGTAAATATTACAGCTGGTGATATTTGCAAAGCTCTACATTTGAGGATTGGAGGTGATGCTCATGACAATCTCAACTTTGTAGATGAAGATGAGAAATATTGGAAGAGATTTACAGCAAAGAAGTTGTTTCCAAAGAACTGGAAAAGGACATTCAAGAAGACTGACCTAGCAGTTGAGTATGTCTATCTTTATAAGACCATTGATAAATGCTTATTATGTAGAACTGGTGCTCATAATACTGGTACTATATTAATGTGGGATCTGATGATAGCTTTTGTGAAAGAGATTAAAGTAGATATTGGAGAACTTTTGTTGAGAAATATAGAAAATGATGTAGTTAAGGCTGGTAAGAACAAAGGATTTGGTTTGTTCTTAAATTATATCTTGAAGGAAATTGGTTTCTCTCTGTTTAATGGGCATAAAGGTCAACCCATTATAACTCATAGAATTATTGGAAGGGCTAACTTCAAGAGAGGAGCTATGGATGCTCCTATGGCCCCTGAATCTAAGAGGAGAAAGAAGAAATCTGAAAGAAAGGTTCTCACCATTATCAGATCACCAAAAGATCCTGAGAAAAAGAAGAAGAAGAATGTTAGGAGAAAACTCTTAGTAGATGAGCCTACAGATTCAGAAGATGAGATTGATAGAGAAAAGAGACAGAAGAAGTATCATTCTAAGAAAGCCACAGAAGTTGAAACTGACAAGTCTACAGCTGTAGACTTACCAACTGTATAACCTAAAGTACAAACTACTGAGGAACAGTTTGAAGAGGCAGAAATCCCTGAACCTGAAACTGAACAACTCCATGTTGTTCCAGTTGAGAGGGCTGAAGAATTTGAAGAGGAAAGATAAAAATTCGATGACTGGAAGTTAGTCAAAGAAGAACTGGAGAAGTTAGCAGCTGAAGAAAGAAAGTTATTCCAGTGGATAGTTGAATGGACTAACTGTAGTGATGTCAATGAATTATTGAAACCTAATTTCATTGATGACTTCATTGCTAACAAAAGAAGTAAGGATAAAGGCAAAGGAAAATAGATTGTTGAAGAACCAGCAAGGCAGAAAATCACCAAATCTGCAGCTGAAGCTTTGAGAGTGGCTCTCATGACTGAAAAAGACCCAGAGGCTCAATATGATGTTGACTATGATGTTGT
Source organism: Prunella vulgaris (assembly GCA_026898435.1). Classification (NCBI taxonomy): domain Eukaryota; kingdom Viridiplantae; phylum Streptophyta; class Magnoliopsida; order Lamiales; family Lamiaceae; genus Prunella; species Prunella vulgaris. The sequence goes on from JAPKLY010004027.1 coordinate 13,001, forward strand.
GAGCATAGAGAGTGAAGAAGATTTGCCACAAAAGATTGGAGAAGGAAGTACTCAAATAGTTGAAGCAGAAGGCTTAACTATTCTTGCAAAGGAAGCTATCCTGATGGAATCTGCAGGAGCTAGTACTGCAGATCCAGTAGTTGTTGAAGAAGAGAATCCTGCTGAGGAGGAATCTGAAAAGGAAAAAGAGGCAAGAAAGGATGACTCACCTTTCAAAAATCCCAAAGAAAAGCTAGATGATAATGATGATGATGCACCAATGGTGGTGCACCAATGGTGGTGCTCAAGCCCAAGATCAAACTGATGTTCAAGATAAATCTGTGGAAACTGAAGTTCAAGCTTCTGAAAATGTTCAAATTGATGAGAAAATTGTTGATGATACATCTAATGAGATTGATACAGACTTATCACACCCCATCACAAGTATCTTTCATCAATCTCCACCTGCAATGTACACTTTGGAAGAAATTTACAGGCATGGAACTCCTCCATTACAGAGCTATTCAGCCCTTGAGAGAGAAAATATTGTTAATATGGAAGATTATATTACTGAATTCTCTACAGAGGTTGTTGTAACTCCTAGAAAGAGAAAGACTTCCACTGAAGATTCTACAGCTGTAGAATTGGCACCTTCCAAAGCTCAAAAAGTTACTAAAGGGAAAGAATTGGTGATTGGAGAAGGTGATTATGAGGAAAAGGACAGTGATACAAATCCTCAGATGACTCACAAGGAAGTTGTATCACAACTGAAGATTTTGGAGGAATCTTTCAAGAGTATTGAAGCTGAAATTCTGAAACAGGTCAAGCAAGTACCTGATGCAATTATTTCCCGGAATGTTAGAAAAGGTATGGAAGACCTTGTGAAGAAGTTTGAGGAGAGAAGCTCAGAGGAAAAGAAAGTTCTTGAGAAAAACTTCAAAGCTATTGTGGATAGCTTATTGGCTCAAAATGAAGGAATCGAAAAAGAAAGCAGCCAGAAGTCAAGAGAAATCAGTAATCTACAGTCAGATATTAACTTAATGAAGAATGATTCTTACAATCTGAAGATAGAAGTAAAAGGAATGAAGAATGAGATGTCTAAGATGATTACTGTGAATGAGAATGTGAAGGAAGAAATGATGAGAAAGCTTAACACCATTTTGTCACATATTGATGTTGGCAAAAAGGGGGAAAGCAAAATAGAAAAAGAGATTGAAGAAAGGGAAAAGGTTGCTGAAGATATCCTTGAGAATGTGAAGGATATTGGGAAATCATGGGCAAAAGAACTTGAAACTGCAAAGTTCAAAAACTTGTCCATGAGATTGGGTGAACAGACTGAAGAAAAGAACTCAATCAGAAGAGATGAAGGGAAGCTCTAGAGAAGGAAAGATCATACAGCTACCTAAGTCTACAACTCGAAAACCTACAGCTCAATCAACTCAAAAACCTTTTGGTTATTGGGAACAAACTGTGAAGGAATCAAGAGAAAGAAGGAAAGAGAAGGAAGAGAAAGAGAAAGAAATGAAAGAGAAACAAAGAGAGAAAACTCCTGTTGAATCTACAGCAGTGGTGACTGCTCAACCTCTAGATGTTCAACCATTGAGCATGGTACCTATTGAAGATTCTGAAGAGATAGTGAAGCAAATGAAGACTGAATTTGTTCTTATCTGGGAAGAATTTTTTAGCATATGCAATAGGCACACTGTGATTAAGAAGATTAAGCTCAAGAAGGACATGTTCCAGAAATTTAAAGATATGAAGGCAAATGGATCATTATATAAAGGAGACAACGCTCGGCTCCTTGGTAGAAAAATTAGAAGCAATCCAATGCCAAAGAAGCAGTTCAGATTAAAGAAGGAGGAAGAAGACTTTGAAGCATATGAATTTCAAATGATGATGAAATACTTTGAAGAAGATGAAAAAAACATGAAATTAGTAGACCAAGGAATTTTGAAACCACAAGATGAAGCTGATGAAGATGATGCTGATCCCAAGCATAGGGGAAGATGAAGATTCTAGATTAGACACTAAAACTGTTTAGTTTTTAGTCTAATTAAATTCTGTAAGCTGTATCTTGAACCCTTTTTTTATGCAGCTCTGTGCTCTGTGCCTTGTTCTATCTTCTGTTGTTTTCTGTTTTGTCCTGCTTTGCTCTGCTTCTTGTTGTTTTTTTTAAGACAATTTCTTATTGTCTTTGTTGTTTGTCTGTGTTGTTTTGTTGTTCGTTTTGCCAACATCAAAATAGGGGGAAATAGTTAGTACCTTGGTTTAGATTTTGATGTATGCAAAACAATGTGTTTAAATTGATAATTTGATCTAACACTTGTATTAAGGAAATTGGTGTTTGAAACATATAGTTGTAAGTGAAGTCTGCAGTTGTGTATTTGATCAAACTACAGCCAGACATGATCCTACAGCTGTAAGGTCTATCTACAGCCAATTTTTGATATTGACAGGACTCTACAGCTGAAAGGTTAAAAACTCTACAGCTGCAAAGAATCGCTTGAAGAGATGGTTCTAGTCAAAGATTAATTGAAGATAATGAAGACCCTTAAGCACTATTAGTGTAGCTCTCAAGCACTCACTAAACTGTACTTAAGTGGAAGATATTTTCTTAATTCTGGAGGATAATGAAGATTAGTTACAAGAAGGCCAGAATTCTGAAGAAAAGGACACGGTACAATCAGTACTTTCTTGTGTGAAGTATGAGGACCATTTCATACATGCCAATGGAGAGAGAGGAGCCTTATCTGAATTTCAAATTTGAAATTCCCAACGGATAAGTCACACCACTCAATCTATAAAAAGAAGAGTAATGGTCATCTAGGCGGTGCCAAGACGGCTTCGGCGGCTGCTTAGGCGGTCTCAACACTGCCAAACGTTTTGATGAATTTTTCTCGGCGATTTTATCTTGGCGTCGGCGGCCGAGGGCCTTCAAGCGCCTAGGCGGCCGCATAGGCGATCTTGACGAACACCATTTTACATCCATGCTTAAAACACACTCCTATTAGCTAGTTATAGGGTTAGCGTGGGGCCTACATGTATATTAATTATTAGGTCATGTGATATAATATTTAAAAGTATTATTCCACGTCTCAAGTCGGGGTGCAAGAGCCGACTGGC
>JAPKLY010004028.1:463-16098 GCA_026898435.1 Prunella vulgaris
GGGGGCAGTGCCCCCCCTGTACCCAATGTGGATTCGTCCTGTACCCTCGTCTTTTATGATACTCGTTAAAGCCCTCGTCACTCCCGATGACCCGTCTTTTACAATTGTTATTCAATAACGAGGAACATTTTAAAGAGAGCATTTTGCACTCGTTAAATTTCTAGTCAAATCGATTCCCCACGCCATTCCCCTCTTTAATTCCCGTTTTAAATTAGCTTTTTTTTTGGTAGTGTGATACATCATAATTCATTCTGAGCAGTGGGTTTAGTAAAGGAAAAATTGGTTGAACCCTGCTCAGAAAAGAAAAAGGAGAAGATATCTATAGATGATCATATCATCTTTGGATCCCTCAATAAGAGATTGTGTGATAGCTTTGAGCGATGCACAACAAGTTTGAGATGTCCATGATGGAGGAGATGAATTATTTCCTTGGGCTTCAGGTGAAGCAAGTGCATGCAGCATAAGGAATATTCATAAATCAGGTCAAATACACAAAAAAATCTGATTGAACGTTTGGAATGGGAACAGCACAGAAACTAATTGAGGGTCTATTTTTAATCACTACTAAATAGTGTTAAACACTTTTTTTTCTTTTGAAAAAGTTAAGTCTTATCCAGCTTAAAAGTAAGTACTTCTACACTTTTAGGAGAAATTGAAAACATGTACTAAATTTTCAATAATGATCAACTTTAGCATGAATCCAAATAAAACTGTTGTAAAAGTGGATCAGATTAAGCAAAATGTGAAGTTTAATCGAAAGCAGAGGAAATTTAACATTTTAACGGAGGAAATTTAACATTTTAACTTATTATTATGTCGAAATCGTAAAAACCCTGCAAGTTGTCACTTCCCTAGCACAAGAAACAGTATATATATAGTATGGAACTGGACCAACAAAAGATCAAATTAACAGTACTGATGAAACAAAACCCCCCAAAACCCAAATCTATACAAATTAATAATGATAATGTGTTTCCAGTGGCTAAGCCTTGTAGCCATCATATGGCTCCAATCCATCAACGGCACCAACTCCAACTTCCCCGCTTACTCTTCCGAGCTCAAGAAAATCCTCTCCATATCCCAGCTCCAGCTCAACAATCTCGCCTTCGCCTCCGACGCCGGAAAACTCCTCGGCTGGATCTCCGGCGTCGCCTCCGCCCACCTCCCTCTCTGGCTCCTCCTCCTCATCGGCTCTTTCCTCGGTGCTTTCGGCTACGGCCTCCAATTCCTCTTCATCACAAGCACCACCCACCCTCTATCCTATATCCAAGTCTTTATCCTCACCGTTATAGCCGGAAACAGCATCTGCTGGATCAACACCGTCTCTTACATCGTCGCCATCCGCAACTTCCCCTCCGACCGCCAAATCGCCGTCGGAACATCCACCAGCTACGCCGGCCTGAGCCCTAAGATCTACACAGCCATAGTGGCTTTGATCACTCCGATCTCACAACCCAAAAGAAGGGCCACAGATTTTCTCCTCTTGAACGCTCTCTTGCCGCTGCTCGTCTGCGCCGTCGCCGCGCCGTTAACCGGAGACGTCGACGTCGGGAAATCGAAGAAGCTGACGGCGGGGTTCGTTGCGGTCCTCACGATAACGGTGGCGACGGGTTTGTTCGCCGTGATAACGAGCTCGCTTCCCGGGGTGCCGCCGTTGGTGGTGCTTGTGGGGATAACGGGGCTAATGCTGCTGCCGTTAGTGACGCCGTTAGTGGAGAGGGCTGCGGAAGGGGTGCAGAAGAAGTGCGGGATAGTGGGGGATCAAGGGCGGGGTGGATCGATGGTTGAGGAGGTGGGGCCCTTGTTGATGATGAGGAAATTGAATTTTTGGTTGTATTATTTTGTGTACTTGTTGGGCGCCACGGTTGGGATGGTTTACTTGAATAATTTGGGCCAAATAGCGGAATCGAGAGGGTTTTCCAAGATCTATTGGTTGGTTTCCTTGGCTTCTGCCTTTGGCTTCTTTGGCCGTCTCCTACCATCTCTCCTCGATTACTTCTTCTCAAAGTAAACACCTCTCTCTCTCTCTCTCATTTAGCTATCATTACGTACGCTCATGCATTATGATTTTGAGATTTTTTTTAATCCTATAACCACTATTCTAAAACTCGATCGACTTGACCGATTAGTCGGCCAATACTCGCTAGCTAGTCGGCCTATGGCTAACCCGATTTACACCAAGTCATAAAGAATTAAAATGTTTAGGGATTGTAGTCAACGCCTAGAGCTCATTAAACAACGACTAAACACCGACTAGACAATGATTAGATCGATTAAATGCCGATTAAGTCATTCCTGATTAGATATGTTTCTCCCTTTTAAAATATTTTTTTGGCAAATCCTAAATAATTATAATAAAATAAAATTAAAACAACTAAAACATTAATTTCCTTCTGATTTTTAAATTACCACTTTATTAAATTTTGACTTTCATGGTTATTACTTATACTTAATATTGAAAGGTGGTGATATCAATTATTTTATGTATAATGTATTATTCATTTATTAAGTAATTAATTATATTTACCGTTTAGGTGCTTTCGATTAGTCCCCGAGTAGTAGCTAGACCCTAGTAATCCGACGACTAACAACTTTTAGAACGTTGCCTATAACTTTGCCTTTTCTTGATTTTGATCCTATTAATTTTTAAATTTTGATTTTCATTATGTAATTTTACCTCATTTTGATTGTGATCCTATTAACTTTTAAAATTTGATTTTCGTCTTGTAATTTACACATTTTTGGTTTTTTGTCCCGTGACATCCCATCTATGTACAAATAGAAGTAAAGTTATAGGACGAAAAAAATATAAGTTACAGAATGAAAACAAAAATTTGAAAGTTAATAGGACAATAATAAAAAAGAATTAAAGTAATAGGACAAAAATTAAAAATTAATAGAACAAAAATAAATAAAAAAAGGTAAAGTTGCAGGATGAAAAAAATAATATTCCCCGTGAGATTAAATATTGGGAACATATATATATATATAGTTTTGCCCAATTTTAATTAGATGTGCAAATTTAATTTTGCAAGTGCATAAAATGGTTGTTTTTTTAAATTCAATCCTCACTCATCTATCTTTAGTCACCTATTGTTCCAACAATATTAGGATGGCACATTTTGTGGGCAAAAAGAATAATTTTGTACCATTGAAAAAAGAAAAAGGAATTTGGACACTTAAAATTACGTATTCTTTTTAGCATTGTCTCTTAAATATAATAAATAAGGCAAGATCTAAAAATTGTGATATAACATAAAAAATACACCGTGCAATTTAAATATAATTAAAATAAAATTACTCTTACTATTATATAAAAATTTCTATTGTTTTTTTTATTAAAAAGTCACCACCATTACAAATAAGACAACTTTTCAGAAATATAAGAGTAAATTTTAGAAGTAATTTTCAAAAATACAATTAAATTTTATATTACCTAACATGTACGCAATTAATGATGATTTATACTGATGTCAAACAATATTATTCGGTTATTATTCTTCATCTTGTTATGCCAACTAGGTATTCCAACTTGTGTCATCCGCCACATTATTGGATCTTCGTACACACCAATTTTTTTTTTTTTTTTTGAATTATTCATATAATAAAGACATACAAATAATAAAATACTATATGTTTAATCAAAAGAATTCAAATTAACTCTTCATATATGTCTACATTAATCAGGTATATATAATGCATCTTATACTAGATTCTCTCTCCCCTCCACATTGTCTACATTTACAAGTGAAAATATTTCTGAACAGGGGAAGAAGAATCAAGAATATAATATGTCCAAATTTAGTAGATATATAAGAAATATTTTACACGAATTTTATTTACTGTGAGATTCATTTATAAATAAAGTTTAATTGTGACTACGGAGATCAAATAAATTTTATTTTTCTAGTCTATGCATATAGGACGGATCAAAAAGAAAAGTTTGTCGATGTCTATGGAAGGAACATTAATATATATTCTTTAGCTTAATTAGTCATTTTTGTAGGACGAGGTATGAAGTTTCAAGAGCAAGTGCAATGGGAGCGATGACGAGCCCGATGTGTGGAGCATTTTTCTTGTTAGTGATGAGCAAAGAAAACCTTGGTCTGTTTATTAGCACGGCGATTATAAGCACTTGCAGTGGTGCCATCTCTTCAATTGCAGTGTCTACAACGACGGAGATGTTTGGGACAAAGAATTTCGGAATGAATCACAATATTTTGATCTCCAATATTCCAATTGGGTCCTTTGTCTTTGGGGACTTTGCAGCATTACTCTACAACAAAGGGAGAGCACATGGACAAGAGAATTGTATGGGAGTTAAATGCTACCAAACTACTTTCTTGATTTGGGCTTGTTTCTGTGTTGTGGCTACTTTGCTAGCCTTGTTGCTTCATGCAAGAACTAAAAAAATGTACACACCTAAATAAGTATATATATTGGAATCACTTACTATATTTAAATAATACCAAGAGTTAATTTGTACTTTTTCTGTTCCAACTTATTTTTCATAGGGAACATGACACATAGTTTACTACAAAGTCGAGTAAGTGAGTGTGAATTTAAATCTTAATTATGTTAATTAGTTCTTGAACTACTAGGAGTAGTCTTGGTGGTTAATGCCTATGTATGGGAAAGACTTCTATGTATTATCTCTTATAATCCCTTGGGGTATTTCTTATGCCCTTTAATAAAGACAATTTTTTTTTGATTAAAAAAAAGTGAGTGTGAATTTAAATAATAAAATATAAAAAAATCTATTTTATTGAAGTTTGTAAGTATAAATTATTTCTTTTTAATGTGTGAAAAAAGAGTTGGGGCATTCCAAAATAAAAAAGTGTGAAAATTATTCTGGGATAGATGTAGTATGCTTTTGTTTTAGAAAACTTTTTGGAGGAATAAAAACAGAGAAGAGTTGAGTCAATTCTGTTCTCGTTCTAACCTGTTTAAGGATCGATGGACAGGTATGTATCCACATGCCATTACACGATCACCAAAACAGAGAAAAAAAATATTCCATTGGGTAAAGGAGCTGAGCTTTTCAGAAAATTACGTATCAAATCTGGGTCGATTGTTTGAGCCAGAAACAGGGAAGGTCACTACAATCAAGAGTCGTGACTGTCATGTATTTATGCAACAGTTGTTACCAATTGCCTTTCGGTATACACTTCCAAAGGCTGCATGGAGTGTCATCATAGAATTAAGTCTTTTTTAAAGACCTAACGACTTCAATAATTACAGTGGAAGACATGCAGTGTTTGGATAGAGACATCCCTATTATACTCTGCAAATTAGAACAGAGTTTTCCACTCATCTTCTTTAACTTGATGGAGCACTTACCTATTCACTTATTGTATGAAGCCTTACACGCTAGTCCAATGCAGTATAGATGGATGTGCCCTTCGAGAGGTAAATATATATTACTTTCTAATTGTTAATAGTATATATTTTAATTTAATAAAAATTTATTATATATGTTAATTTTATATTACAGAGAGTAAAATAGACAACTTCACAACCGACATCTGGAAGCTTTGAGCAAAAGACCACTATAACAGTTGACATTTTACAAAGAGTATTATGTAAATGGTTATAAATCTCATAGAGATACGTATTCTTCAACAAAGGTCACTACAAACAGTGGTGTTTGCGTTACCAGCGGAAACTACAACGAAGCACCGATCGATTACTATGGAGTGTTGCAAGAAGTGATTGAAGTAGAATATACGGGGTGACCATCGAGAAAACTTATTTTGTTCTTATGTGAATGGTTTCATCCAGGACCCACAGGAAAAAGAATCGATGCAAACTACAAGATAATTAATGTTAGCATCAGCAGAAATATACAGCTGCACACGATCCTACATCTTTGCATCCCAAACATCTCATGTATATTATTGCAAGTACCCGGAGTCAGGCAAACTGAAGGACAGTTTGCAAGGTTAAGGAAGTGCAAGACACTCAAATAGTGGTCCTTAATGAAGGTGTCAACCTTATTATGAATTTAGTAGCTACAAATTCAGATATAGTAATTATTGAGAACGAAGAGGAAGACGAAGATGAAGAGGATGATAATGATTAAAAGAATTTCAATTTCAAATAAAAAATATTTAATAGCGTAAAATATTACACTTTATAAAATTTTAAAAAAGTTACTGAAATATATATATATTATATATTACTCCCTCCGTCCACAGAAATTGGACTACCTTGGCAATTCACGGTTATTAAGAAAAGTTGATGTTGATGTGTAAAAGTGAGTGTATTAGTATACAAAAATATTTAATTATTAAAAAAGTACTTGATGTGATGGGTAAAAGTGAGTATATGTATATAAAAAATGAAAATAATGATTGTAAGTTTTCCATTTTAGGTAAGTAGACCATTTATTGTGGACGGCCGTTTAAGGCAACGTGGACCATTTATCGTGGACGGAGGGAGTATATATAAACGGATTAGAAACAAAAAAATTAATTTGATGAATAAAAAAATATGTGACTCAATTTGAACATATATATATACAATTAAATACATAAAAAATTAACAAATATATTTTTTAGTAGTATAAAATATTAAATTGATAAAATTAAAAAAAGAAGAAGTTAATTTGATGAATTTAAAAAACCATGTGATTCAATTTTAACTTATATACAATTAAATAAATTAAAAACTAACAAATTAAAAAAAATTAGCTGTGTAAAATATTAAATTTATAAAAAAAAATGTTGATATATATATATATATATAAATAAAAAATTAAAATGAATTAATTTGATGAATTTTAAGAAAAAACGTGACTCAATTTGGACTTATATATAATTAAATACATAAAAAACTACTCCCTCCGTCCCAACATTTTCTTCATATGGGGAGTTTCACGCATATTAAGAAAAAGTGAAGTATGTGAGTGTAAAGTTAAATAATAAAATATAAAAAATGTACTTTATTGACTTTTGTGAGTGTGAGTTGTTTCCTTTTTTGGGGTGTGAAGAAAGAGTTGGGACATCCATATAAGGAAAGTGTGAAATTTATCTTGGGACAGAGGGAGTAACAAATAAAAAAATTTGGTAGTGTAAAATATTAAATTTATAAAATTAAAAAAATTATTGAAATATATATACAAATAAATTAGAAACAAAAAGAAATTAATTTGATTAATTAAAAAATGTGATTCAATTTGTAGTTAGATATAATTAAAATATTAAATACATAAAATGAACAAAACAATCAAGTGTTCAAGTGGAAGACGTCTTCTCCAGGCTATCTAGAGGTTGGCGGTTCGATTCCCAATACGTGCAGAAGTGCTCCAAATTAATTCAGGTCTATATACTAGGTAAGTCATTTACATAAGCTAGTAAGTCATTTACATAAGCACACAAATTCGAACCCACTTGGAGACCTATGATCGCTATTTGCTCAAAATCAGGATTGAGTCTTGTTTTTAAGTGCTTAGTAATACTTTTGGTCAAGAAATAATTTTTAATTTTTAGCTTCTACTTAAATATTTCTACACATTTCCCAAAAAAATAATACGCAATACCCTTCTTAGAAGCAGTTCTTTTGCAAACATTCTTAATTATTTTTTAAAATCACTTAAGTTTATAACACTCTTTATTTTTCATTTGCTATTAAAATTATTTAATATTATTTTTTCAATTCTACTAGAGATTACAAACAAACATTAAAAGAATTTTAGAGTAAATTATTGAAATACTTTAATGCAAAAAGCCTGTCATTTTTATTTATTAGTTCTATTATATATACATTTACTGTTGATTAACTTTTGCACAAGTATATTTCGTACAACAAACCAGGTGGGTTAGCTCACCTGGCCACCGGGCTCCTCACTTGAGTGAGTGACCTGGGTTCGATTCCCCTTGGGAACGAATTGGAGGGAGGATATAAGGTTGGAGTTGGAGATATGGAGTGTAAGGAGACTTGGTGAACTAACTTCTAACTACTAACAACTAACATTTACCGATAAAAAAAAAAAGTATATTTCGTACAACAATGATTTGCTTCTAGCAGGACTGTATAAAAGAATTTATGACCACATGCCTTTTTTCAGTTTGTTTAATTTTTTTGGGAGAAAAAGAAAACTACCAATTTTCATAAAAATAAAAGTTTTTTACCCATTCTTTTTAAAGAATTTTTTTTTTTACTCACTTCTCTTAAAATAAAAGTTTTCTACCCAAATGACCCACTCTCTTAAGTCTTACCTCTTACCCAAGGTTGAAAATATCGGTATCGATGAAAATATCGAGGTCTTAAATTTGTGGAAATATCGATGGATATATCGATATCGAATATCGATATCGGTAAATTTAAAAATTCTAAAAAATTTAAGAGCAAATATTTAATTCATAAATATCATGGAAATATCGTTTATACCCAATATCGATATCGGTGACTACGAAAAATGGGTATATCGGAGAAATATCGGAAAAATATTGGGATTGTTGATATGGCGAACTAACACTATCGACATGTGAGTAATTGCTCGCTCACGTGGGGACTATTTAGCTACGCAGCTCGCCCAGGAGAGCTAACCCCTGTCATTGCCCGAGCTCGCCCCATGCCCCATGCAGGCCTCACCGAGCCCCATCATCATACATCCGTAAGCCATGCAAGGCATTGGAGCTCGTCCCGTATCTCGCCCGAGCCACTGAAGCTCATCTCTGAGCTCGCCCATGAGCTCGCCTGTTAGCCATTAGGACCCCGATGGCGCGCTCTTTTTCCCTCCGTCCGGTTTGTCCACAAGGGTGGTTTACGGCGAGGTTTTTAATGAGGCCCATCTAGTCTAAGACATAGTAGTAGGACGAGGCACAACATAGGTAGCAGTGTAAGGGACCAGGACGAGGGTTACGAACCCTCGTCAACACCGGAAGCCACATAGGCTCGTAAGGTGCCGTCTCACACTCACACACCTATAAATAAGACCTCTCTTGTACTATTCACACAATTCTTACAATTCTGAAAATAAATACAACTCCCACTGCAATATTTCTCTCTCTACTCTCCCTCCTCATATTACATCCAAGGACATAAAATCTTGGATTATTGTTTGATAGATTTAATATGTTGAAAAGCCACATAAACAAACACCGTTAACAAATTCTGTCAACAATTTGGCGCTAGAAGGAGGGCGCGTGCGAATCTGGAAAATTAAAAAAAACTCAAGAACAAAAAGTTAGGGTTTGAAGATTTGAAGGTGTTCTTGATAAAACTCAAGAACACTTGAAGATACACATGCACCCTCATCCCTTGAACAAAGAACTCAGATTTTTGGACAAGAACCTGAATTTTTGGATTTCACAAAATCAGTCCTGAACAAGTTTTCAAACGCGCGCGTGCACACGAATAAACCGAACTTTGGACAATTCGTCACACGCGAGGCTAGACGAAAACTTGCACAGCTCCGCCTAAGCTGGACAATAACCATTCAGGCGACCTCCATCACCCCGGCGACCTCCCTCCACTTCGACGCCCTTCAGCGAGTTACCCCCTCCAAAACCTAAAAATGGCCAACACTCGAGCCGCCAAGGGACAGACCTCCGCAGCTGCGGGAAGGTCTAGAGGGGGCAATCAAAACCAGGCCGAGGTGGAGACCTCACACCAGGTGGTGGAGACATCACAACCGCCTCCCCAGAAGAGCACCGCAGCTCCGCGACCTCAGCGAACTGCGGCGACCCAGGAAGACTTAGCCCCCGCACTGAGGGACCTGGTCAGCAATCCTGACGAGCTCCGACGCACCATCGCGACCCTACAAAGGTTGCAGCAGCGACAGCAGGACGAGCTCGCCCTAGTACCTAGGCGAGCTCCAGCCGCCGAAACCAGGGAGCAGACCAGGCCCACCCAGGGCACCCAAACCAGGGGAGACTACAGCGTACTCCCCACCGAGCAGGAGGCGAGCTCGACACAAGCTCGCCAGCGCAGGGAGAGGACCGGAAAAGCCAAAATGGGGGAGGAGGCTCCCGCTCCTTACACTGGAAGGGAGTCGGCCTACACCGGGGCATCTGGCACCCACCAATCTCAAAGGAGGGAAGTCCTCCAAGGCTGCCTGGGCCCGAGGTATGAAGAGAATGAGCGTGCGGCAGCCCCAGCTGCGTCCCAGGGGGACTCTGACCAGCAGCCGCGCAGGTTAGCCCACGAAAGGCTGAGGAGGCCCGCCACTGACCGGCTAGGCCCCCACGGCGGACGCCAATTCCAGCCCGCCACTGAGAGGTCACCCCAGAGTGAGGCACCTCGGGGACGTGCGTCCGCGAGACGCACGACCTTTGAGCACCCTCCACCGGAGGTGACCCGAGATGACGAGCTGGCCTCACTGAAAAAGGCTGTTGAAATGCTACAAGCGCAAGTAGCAGCCAAGTCTGGCGGACCTGACGCCACGACTCTCCCCACCTCTCCATTGGCACCTGCCATCCTCCGCGCACCGGTCCAGAAGAAAATTCAATTCCCGGTGATGTCCGCATACGAAGGCGAATCGGACCCAAAAGTCCACCTGGCCAAGTACACGGATTTCATGATTTCGGTCGGCGCCACCGACCCCACCCAGTGCCGGAACTTCCCGTTGACCCTAGGGGACAGAGCTCACCGCTGGTTCTCTTCACTCGCCCCGGGGTCAATCTACTCATTCGGCCAACTCTCGCGGGAGTTCTTGGCCCACTTCTCTGGGTTCGGGTCCTACCTTACCCAGAAGCACCGACTCGCCAACATCCATCAAGGTGAGCGCGAGACCGACCAACAGTACCTGGAAAGGTTCGACAAGATTCTGCTGGAAGGCGAGCCGGTAAACGAAGACACCAAGGTCATCGCAGCGATGGGCGGACTCAGGAGGGGCACCGACCTCTGGAAGGAAATGCACCTCGCATGTCCCAACACTTATAGCGAATTCCGCCACAAGGCGGGGGTGTATGTGGCTATACAGGAGGCACTACTGAAAGAAGTTGGTGCCCACGAGGAAAAGAAGCCCTACGGGAAGAAGTCTGGGGGCACCTACAAAGCCCCCCGGAACTTAAAGGCCTTTGGCGAGGGAGACGAGCTCAAAGAAAAGCTCAACCAGGTCCTCACTGTCTCCGTCGACCATGTCTTCACTGCCGTCCAAGGCAAGGCCATGCTGGAGGAGCCAAGGCGGATCCGCCAGGACCGCACGAAGCTCAACCCCAACAAATTTTGTGCCTACCATCAGGCCATCGGCCACTTCACCAGCGAGTGCCGAGATCTCCTCAAGCAACTCTGGAAATTTTACGAGGAGGGGAAATTGGCCGAGTTCGTGAAGAAGGCCCCAGCTAAGAGACCGAGGTTCGAGAGGAGGGCTACCTCCGATGACGAGGAGGAGGAGGCGGACCAACCTGGTCCCCATCACAGACGGAGGGCACCTCCCCAACCTCAGCAAAATATGGAGCCGACTCGGGAACTCTTGGTTCTTGAGGAGGAGATCGGAGCTGCAGGAGGTCTCCGAGACGGGGGATTCTCCATATCCAAGAGAAAGAGGAAGGCCGAGATCCGAGCCATAAATCAAGTCCAGGAAGGCAGCTCCGGCCCCAGGTCCGCCTCACAGCTCGCTGACGAGCTGACATTTTCTTCAGCGGACCTGGAGGGGGTACTGATGCCCCACAACGACTCGTTGGTGATAACCGCCGACATCATGAACGTCCGAGTTCACAGGCTACTTGTGGACACCGGCGCATTCACCAACATTCTCTTCAAATCCACCTTGGATGCCTTGGGTGATTTTGAGTCGTACCTAGAACCTAGCAATGCTAGGATAGTGGGGTTCAGAGAAGCTGTAACCGTCCCCCTAGGTAGTGTTAGGTTGAGCGTCCAACTTGTATCGGCTGAGGACCCCGCAAGGAGACTGACTAGGCTCATAGATTTCCTAGTTGTCGACCAGCAGTCCTCCTACAACGGGTTCCTTGGCTGCCCTTTTATTAATGAATTCAAAGCGGCGTGTTCGACCTACTACTACTGTTTAAAATTTCCAACTCTGAAGGGTGCCGGAACTATAAAAGGTGACTAGAAAAAGGCCCGAGAATGTTTACTCCAAATCAAAGATGGCCGGGTTAAGAAGTCCGTTACGCAAGTCCACATCCTCGAAAAGGATGTACAAATCAACCAAGGCATTGGACCTGTGCAGGACACACAACCGACACCAATGGAGGACGTGGAAGAAACCCAACTGTTGAGACCTGCGCAGGGATCGGTAGCTGCGCAGGGACAGCAGCCTACTCCCATGGAGGTAGTTGATGAGGCCCCAGGTGGAGGACCTGCGGGAGGTCAAGAACCAACGCCCATGGACGTTGACCCAATCCCTCAAGTCACCACGCCATCCCAAGCTGACAGACCACCGGAGGTGTTCACAACCGATGAGCTCACCCAAGCTGAAAGCCAACCCGATGACCTCGAACCGCGCATAGGCCACGAGCCTGCGCAGATGTCACAAGGGGAGTGGGACAAGCTCATCAACGACCCGAGGTGGAAATGTCAGAAGAGAAAAGCAACCCCCATGGAGGAGTTGACGGCACTCCCGGTGGACCCGGAAAGGGACTTAGAACTTTTCATCGGTTCTGAGTTACCTGAACTGTACCGGTCGAGGATGGAGCTGTTCTTGATGTCCAACCTGGACATATTTGCCTGGTCCCACGAAGACATGACGGGGATCCCGTTGGAACATGCTTGCCACAGGCTTAACATAGATCCGACGAAGAGACCCGTACGCCAAAAGCGAAGAAAATATGGACCAGACAAGTACGCAGCTCTAACAGTTGAGGTGGAGAAGTTGTTAGACAACAAGCTCATCAAGGAGGCTTTGTGTCCGCAGTGGGTCGCGAACCCCATCCTGGTGAAGAAACACAACGGGACATGGCGACTCTGCATTGACTTCACGGACCTGAACAAAGCATGCCCGAAGGACAACTTCCCACTACCTCACATTGACCAGCTGGTGGACAGCACTGCAGGCCATGAAATGATGACATTCATGGATGCTTTTGCAGGCTATCATCAGATAGCTCTGCACCCGGAAGACCAGGAACACACGGCGTTCTACACCAACAAGAACATGTACTGCTGGGAAAGAATGCCGTTCGGACTCATCAACGCCGGAGCTACCTACCAAAGATTGGTGAACAAAATGTTTGACCAACACATCGGCGAATCCATGGAGGTGTACGTGGACGACATAGTTGTCAAGAGTTTGAGAAAGGAGGACCACTTGGACCACCTGAAACAGACCTTCGACATACTGCGCCACTACAACATGAAGTTGAACCCCAAAAAGACCAGCTTCGGCGTACACTCTGGGAAGTTCCTGGGGCACCTAGTTTGCCAGCGGGGAATCGAGGTCAACCCGACATAGGTCCAATGCATAATTGAGATGGGGATACCCGACTCTATCCAAAAAATTCAAAGGTTGACAGGGTGCATGGCAGCCCTTAACAGATTCATCTCCAGGTCAGGCGACAGAAATCGTCCATTTTTCGAGGCAATTAAAGCAAACACACGGAGGTATAAAGAGGCGGCCAAAGCCAACAAGCTCCACCTCAAAAACTACTTCGTCTGGACAAATGAATGCCAACGAGCCTTCGAAGATATCAAAACATACCTGGCGGACACACAGATTCTGTCGAAACCAATACCTGGAGAGAAGCTGTATCTGTACCTAGCCGCATCGGAGGTGGCTATCAGCTCCGTCCTGGTCCGAGAAGAGGCGAAAACACACCTCCCAGTGTACTACGTGAGCCAAGTCTTACATGAAGCTGAGTTGCGGTACACCCCAACAGAGAAGCTGGCTTATGCACTGGTGATGAGTGTTAGAAAATTGCGGCCTTACTTCTTTGACCATCCGGTGGAGGTGCTGACAACGTTCCCACTACGTCAAATACTACAGCGCCCAGACACTGCCGGACGCCTGCTGAAATGGTCACTGGAGATCAGCCAATACGGTATAACCTACGCACCCCGAACAGCGATCAAGGGACAAGCACTGGCCGACTTCATCATCGAGCTAACTTTCCCACAAGATCCGACGAGGGGGCGTATAGCTCCGTGGCATCTCTACGTGGACGGATCATCAACTAGCATGGCAGCAGGCGCCGGTGTGGTCCTGATCAGCCCAGACAGACAAGTCTTCACCTCCGCAATTCGGTTCGACTTTCGAGCAACCAACAACGAGGCGGAGTATGAAGCGTTTATAGCAGGACTTAGGCTATCATAAGCTGTGGGGGCAACCAATCTTCAAGTTTTCGGAGATTCCCAGCTAATAATATCCCAAGTCCGGGGGGAATTTGAAGCAAAAGAACAGCAGATGATGACCTACCAGAAGATAGCCGCGCATCTGATCTCGATGTTTACACAAGTTTACATCAATCAAATACCGCGGCTAGAAAACACACAAGCAGATGCTCTAGCCTGGCTAGCTACTAGCAACGGCGAAGCCGAATTCACGGAGGTTGTGATCACCACACTGAAAAACCCCTCGACGTCCGATTACAAGATAAATCAGACCTCGAGTGGGGGGCATGAGGATAGTGAAGATGGTGAAGATTGGTGCACTCCAATCCGAAAATACTTAGCAGACGGAACAACCCCCGTAGACGCCTGGGAAGCTAGCCGGTTAGTAAAGCAAGCTGCCAGATATACGCTGCTGGATGGCCAGCTCTATAAACGTGGATTCTCTCTACCCCTACTCAAATGCCTAACTAAGAAGCAGGGGTCTGAAGTGTTAGAAGAAATTCACGAAGGGATTTGTGGGAGTCACGCTGGGGGGCAAGCATTGGCATATAAAACGATCAGACAGGGCTACTACTGGCCCACTCTTCGCAAAGATGCCATCAGCTTCGCTCGAAGGTGCCGAAAGTGCCAACTTTTTGCACCTAACATCCACTCCCCAGTCAACCAGCTTAAGTCGGTTTTCAGCCCATGGCCTTTCGCGAAATGGGGTATCGACTTGATCGGCCCATGTCCACCTGGTAGAGGCGGTGTAAAGTTCGCTGTTGTAGCAGTAGACTACTACACTAAGTGGGCTGAGGCCGAAGCTCTCACAACCATAACCCAAGAAAGGATGATCGGCTTCATTTGGAAAAACCTGATCTGCAGGTTTGGACTCCCGCGGTCGGTCATCACTGATAATGGAAGGCAGTTCGACGGACAGAAGTTGAGGGACTTCTGCAGTTCATGGAACATCAAGAAGCACTACTCAACTCCATATCACCCCCAGTCGAACGGCCAAGTCGAGGCGGTAAACAAGATCTTGAAACACATATTAAAGCTCCGCCTCGAGGAAAAGAAAGGAAGCTGGGCAGACGAACTCCCGGAGGTCCTATGGTCTTACAAAACTTCCTATAGGGCCAGTACCGAGGAGACCCCGTTTGCCCTAGCCTTCGGGACTGAAGCCGTGGTCCCGGTAGAGATCCAGAACAAGACTTGGAAGGTGGTGTGGTATGATGAAGAAAAGAATGATGAAGCCTTGGCAATAGAAAAAGATCTGATCGAAGAAACCAGAGCTTCATCAGAAATGAAAAACGCCACCTACAAGTGCAGAGCGGAAAAATATTACAACTCTCAGGTCTGAGACCGAAAGTTCAAGGTCGGCGACCTGGTGTTGAAAAAGAAATTGATGGCCCCACCAGGTGTAT
>JAPKLY010004029.1:389-16092 GCA_026898435.1 Prunella vulgaris
TATATATATATATATATATGTGATATATATATATAGTTATATATATATATATATAGTTAATCATTTAGATATATGTGATATATATATATATAGTTAATCATTTTTAAATTGCAAATATCCAATTAAATAATAAAAAATAAATCAAATATAATGTTAGAATTTTTTTTAAAGATTGAGAATATTGCACATATATAAAATATGATTTATCGAAATGGATTGACATTAATGCATGATTTCTTATTTAAATTTTTAAATAATATCACATATATTATTTATATATTAGTATATTTGCTAATATATATATATATAGAATTAGCTAGTAAATAATATTAATTATTATATAAAAATATATATTTATAATTATTGTAAATTATTGATTATTAAATTAATGAATATAAAAATAATGTGTTGTAGTATTTATATATTTTGTAGGTGACAAATTTGAAGAAGAGAGATTAATCATTCTAATTCATTCCCTTCACACTATTACCGTAAGTTCATTTTTTTGTAGTTATAATTATTTTATTTATTAAAAATTGTATGTTATATAAATTTATATATGCGATTATCAATCGATTGAATCCAAATGTAGAATGTAGTTGATAGATATATATGTGATGATCGATGTTCGATCAAATATTTGCATGTAGAATATATAGTTGATGTGGAGTTGGGAAAATTTGTTGGTTGTTTGTTGTAGAATGTGCGTTCCGATTTGATTATTTTATAATTAAATCGGAAATGGATGCACTAGGATCTTGATTAATTGGGGAATATGATAAATCTAAACGAAACTCTACCAAAATTTTTAAAAAATATTAATTTTTAAATAGAATATATGTAGGATCGTACTATATTGAGTCACATTTATACAAGAATCTAAACATGAATATTATGTCATATTGTCTTTTCTATAGGCATATCTAGTTCTATATAGATATGGATCGAAAGTGGGTTCGTGCAGATAGATTATCAGATGAGTATAGGAATGGGGTGGAAGAATTTTGTAATCATGCAATCAGATATTGCACCGACAATCGGTACATTCTATGTCCGTGTTGGAAATGTATGAACGGGAAAACGGTTAGTGGTCGGGATAATTTGTTCGATCACTTGATGATTTATGGTATTGATAAATCATATACCGTTTGGACATGTCATGGTGAGAGAAGAGATGGATGTAGCTCAAGCAGCATAAGAACTGACTTTAGGTTTGTAGACACAATGAATATAGAGAATGTACCGAGTGTTGATACATCCAGTGGGGATGGGGATAATCTGCAAGATCATCCTAATATGTCAGAGAAGTTAAGAGATGATGCTGGATTACCTCTTTGGCCCGGATGTGAGAAGGCAACAAAACTTTCAGCTATATTGATATTGTTCAATCTAAAAGCAGTTCATCAATTGACTGATGTGTGCTTCACCGATTTGTTGGAAGCAGTTAGTGGTCTTTTGCCCGATGAGAATGTACTGCCTAAGAGAGCATATGATGCTAAGCAAATGCTCAAGTCCATCGGGCTAACACATCAGAAAATTCATGCTTGCCCCGGTGATTGTATTTTATTTCGGAAGGAGTATGCAGGTCTCGATGTGTGTCCCAAGTGTGGGCGGAAGCGATATACGAAAAACCAATCTCCTGCGAAAGTGATGTGGTATTTCCCAATAATACCAAGATTTAGGAGAATGTACAGTAGCACGGTGGATGCTAGAAATTTGACTTGGCATCATGATGATAGAATCAAGGATGGATTGCTAAGACATCCTGCTGATTCACCACAGTGGAAGGCATTCGATGTGAAGTATCCAGAATTTGGCAACGAGCCACGACACTTGCGTCTTGCACTCTCCACAGACGGAATGAATCCCTTTGGTATTCAAAGTACCAACCACAGTACATGGCCAGTGATTCTGATGGTGTATAATCTTTCACCATCTTTATGCATGAAGCGTACTTATATGATGTTATATCAAACACTTAAGGATGTGAGAGTACCAGAGGGATATTCGTCCAACATACAGAGACTTGTATCAGATGATGGCGGGAGACTGATGAATATGAAATCGCATGACTATCATGTGATAATGGAGAACTTCTTACCAATTGCCATTCGTTCTATCTTGCCTGAAAATGTGCGCATAACCATAACAAAGTTGTGTTGGTTCTTCAAGGCAATGAGTAGCAAAGTCATTGATCCTAGACTTTTGAGTGGCTTTCAGAAACAGATTGTGGGGACACTTTGTGAGCTTGAAATGTATTTTCCTCCATCATTCTTTGATATAATGGTTCACTTAACCATTCATTTGGTTCATGAGACAAGAATGTGTGGTCCTGCTCGTATGCGATGGATGTATGGTGTGGAAAGATACATGAAAGTACTGAAAGGATATGTGAAGAACATGTATCGGCCAGAGGGATGCATTGCAGAACGCTACTTAGTAGAAGAAGCAGTCGAGTATTGGTCTGAGTTTATTCCGAATGTCGATGCAATTGGACTTCCAATTACTCGACACACCAACAGGACTGAAGGTGAAGGTGTTACCGGTGGTGAACCGGTAAGTGTTAGTATTGAGGAACTAACACGGATGCACATATACGTACTTCACAACACGGTTGACGTGCTTCCTTTTATTGATCTTCACATGCAAGTACTTTCTGAGACATTTCCCTTCAGAGATAGATCATGGATCGAAGCTGAGCATAACCGGACATTTGTTAACTGGTTCAAGGATTATGTTACAAAGTGTCTGTCACGGGATAAGGAATCTGTGAAAGAAAGAGTTAAGTGGTTGTCCAGAATGTCTGATAGACATGTGTATTCATATAAGTGTTATCTTATTAATGGATATACATTTTATATCAGATATCATGATGCCACGAGTACAATGCAGAATAGTGGGGTGTCTATTAAAGCAAATGCAGGGGATCAGTCGATTACTACTTATTTTGGACAGATTGTCAATATTTGGGTACTCGACTATGTTGGTCACCGTGAACCCATTTTCGATTGTAGTTGGGTGAGGATTCCTAACGGGGTCCAAGTTGATAATTTTGGGTTCGTACGTGTTGATTTGAAAAATGTGGGATACAAGGATGACTCTTATATAGTGGCATGTCAAGCTCAATAAGTTTTCTATGTCCCCGACCCAGTTAACAAGAAATGGTCGATTGTGGTTCTGTCGAACAAGTTTACTGATAGTTACCAGATCAGCGACCACGTCGATGAAGATGTTGACACAATTAATGATCCTTTTCAAAACTTCTCTATTTCTGAGCCCTCTTTCGATGATCCTAACTATCGCCCGTACAAGAGAGTGTTCAGAGAAGGGGATGAATATGGCAACCCAGATCTTGTTAATATTCATGGACATGAACGAGAAAAGTTAACTACAAAACGAAAAAGAAAAACACGTGCTAAAAAGAAATGTAAGATTTTATAATTCATTTACTATATTGAATGTGATTTCTTTTGTTTAATTCAATGTTATAATTCATTTATTATATTGAATGTGATCTTTTCTGATGTACAGGATCATGTCTTTGCCCGTGCCTGATGATGATTATGGTGATGACATGGATGGAGATTATCATGTATATTTAGGTGATATCGGTGGAGATGAGTGCTCACCCGAGAGGGGTGCAGATGAGACTGCTGCTCCCACGAGTAGCAGTTCTGGAGAAAAGCGTGCGAGGGGTATAGTGACGATGAGCGCTTTAAAGAGACAGCGTGCGAAGGGAAAGATAGTGGAGGTATTTCATTACAATAAAATAGTTCGAAGTATTAATATATTTTATTGATCGTTTAACCTAATAATATTATGTCATTGTAGCTTTCATTCAATGAGTACGGACAGCCGATTGGAAAGGAGAGTTCGAAGCTGTCACACTACCTTGGGCAAGCAGTTCGAAGATGTGTCCTGATTGTTCTGCCAGCTAATGATTGGCGTAGCCCAACGCTGAATCATATAAAGGAGTCTATTTGGGAAGAGCTACAGGTAAGTTTTATATTTATACTTATTGAACTTATGAAATATATAAAATTTTATATACTTACTGATTTATGAAGTATATATTGTTTATATGTTTACAGGAAACATTTTCTGGTCTAGACCCCAGTAAGAAGCCACAAATACTGCAAAAAGCTGGGAATATAGCGAAGAATTTTCGGGCTCAGTTGAGAAAATTAAGTAAAGACACTGTGACTGATACCTACTCCTCTACACCTCCAAAGGATTACATTACTAATCCTATGGTAGCCACACATTGGGAAGAGTTCGTTCGATTATCGATGGCTGATGATTTTAAGGTAAAAATAATCAATATCAGTTTATTTATTTATAATGCACGATATTAATGTATTTACTGTATTTCTATGACAATTTAGGCAAGAAGTCGGAGAAATACAGAGTATGCCAAAGGGATGGAGGCGCGATATCGGGGATCCTCCAAAGGATATGCACGTATAAGAGAAGAAATGGTGAGTCGATTACTACTTGATCTTATTACTGTTTATAATTAATATATCTAACACAAAAACACATTTCGTCACTACCGCAGAAGGAAGAAAAGATGAAAGCTGTGGAGACTGACCCTTTTATTAACCGATTCGATATTTTTAAGACTAGCCGACAGACTCCAGATGGGAGTATTCCAGATCCTCGTGCACAGCAAATTGTGGAAACTGGGGTAATTATATATTTCTCGCTTATTATTTTTTTGAATTACAAACTATATTATATTATTTGACACAAATTATATACTTCAGGAGCGTCTATCTCAAAACATGACGCCCGAGGACCTCCGTATGATTGGTCCCGATGATCTACTTGCTCGGGCTTACGGTTGTGAGGAGCATCTCGGACGCATGCGCAGCACAGGCTTTGGGATGACGAAGGCAGCATTGACGACGACACCTCGGAGTGAAGTTTCTCTACTTACAAAACAGGTTGCTGCACTGGCTAGACAGGTAGAGATGTTATCTCAACTACATAATCAAGGGTCGTCGTCGAGTACTGGAGCAAGCCATCAGGACAGTTGTCCGACAATGTATTCTGCTGATGCGCCTTCTCCACCTCAAAACATCTCCCAGGTATTTTGTTGTTTGTTTGTTGTAGTTGATGTGAATGATTATGATTTGATTGTTTGTTGTAGTTGATGTGGATGATATGATTTGGTTGTTTGAAGTAGTTGATGTGGATGAATATGATTTGATTGTTTGATGTAGTTGATTAATTGGGAGTTTGATAAAATATAAACGAAACTCTGTCTAAATTTTTAAAAAATATTAATCAATCTATATTTTTATAGGAACAGATTGGGACCATGTGCTATTTATATTTGGAGAATCCTACACGGTTGGTGGCCACAGGGACGTTACACAGTAGCTCCAGCAGAGTGATTCATGGTTGTCCTCTCACTCCTGGTTTTCAGAGGGTCACTGTTAATTTGGCTGTTCCGAAAGAGGAGAATTCCCCAGTACCTCGACCAAATGATGAGGCGACCACTGTAGGGACGGCGATTGGCCACTTTCTAGAATGGCCTATTCACTTGGTCTCATTAACTAAAAAGGTAAAATATATGTTATTAAATTTTTTCTAATTTTTTGTTAAACTAACCAATTGCAAATTGATTGTAGAAAATTCGGTCTCCCCAAAAGACGAGGGAGCCGCGTGCTACAATGCCTACTGTAAACAAATAAATTTTTGCTACCCAATTAAATAATGACACGCGTATAAAATAAATAAATATCAAATATATATTATTATTTTAATTTTGAGGATTTATCAAATTAATTCTCTAATTAAATAATAAAATGATATTTATTGTACACGGTACAAGTCGTTATTAAATTACGAGTCTTTCGGTACTCGTAAATGACAATAAAGGACTGATTTGCCCTATTTATGAAGACGGCGGTAATCAATCAAGCTAAATATGGTTGATTCGTAAATCCTGTCAATCAAATCAGCATCAGCCAACCAGATCGTACCACGTGTCAGCGCAAGAATGGAAGGCTCTTCACCCTCCACCCTATAAATAGGGGGTGAAGTTCATGCATTTGGATACAACGAAAAGCATCAAAGATGAACGAGCAAGCAGCAATCCTCTCGACGAACAATCTGCGAGCTAAGAAGATCAATCGATCAAGTCCTTTGAAGATTCAAAGAGTTCTTCACCAAATCTGAAGAAGTTCTTCGAAGATTCGAGCCGTTCTTCGTCAAATCCTTCAAGAAACGACGTTCGATCCAAGACAAAGGGCCTCCATCCCTCCGATCCGGCATTTTTCTTGAAGAACAACTTGAAGATCATCAAGCGTTCTTCGCCATCTTCAACTGTTCTTCGTCAAATTCATCCAGAAACACAGTTTGATCCAGAATCAAGGAGTGAATCCCTCTGATCAGACGTTTCTACCTTGAAGATCAACTTGAAGACTCTAAGTGTTCATCACCGCCTTCAAGTGTTCTTCGTCAAGTTCGTCCGTAAACACACTTTGATCCAGGAGCAAGGGGCCAAATCCCTCCAATCAAGTGTTTCCAAGTTCAAATCCACCTTGAAGATTCGAAGATCATTCTTCATCATATTCAAGACATTCTTCACCAAAAATCTTCAAAAGACCTCGTTCGATCCAAAACAAGACAGTTCATCCTTGGATCAAGCGTTCAAATCAAAGTCAAGCCCAGTCAAGTCAAAGCCGACTTCAAAGCCAAGTCAAAGTCAAGACCAGAAGCTAAGTCAAGGTTGAAGGAGAATCAGAGGACCAAATCAGAGAGAAGAACCCCAAAATTCAAGAAAATTGTTGTATAATACTTCAAGTGTTAATAATATTTTTTATTACACAAGAATTGTTATCACAAATTTGGCACGCCCGGTGGGACATCGCTCTACCTTTCATCTCTCCTCTTCAAGACTTCAAAGCTTCAAGTCTACATCAACCATCTTCAACATGTCTTCAGCACGCAAGATCTATGTCCGAGTTACTCCATCCAAGGCAGCCGAAGCCAACGTGGTCACTCGAAGTGTGTCGAAGAAGTTGGAGTTTGAAGCCGCTTCGCAGACCAACTCTTCAGTTGGGAATCGATCACCCCGTGCTATGAAGGAAGATGAAGTTGATTCAGCTAGTTCAACTCCACGCTCCCAGTCAGACTCCTCATCAACTTCAGGAGCAGCTCCAGTGATGATGGCGGACACTTCAACCATTGAAGAGAAACTGTCAAGCCTGCTCAGAGCTGTTGAAGGCCTTGCCAGTCGTGTCAAAGAACAAGACTCTACGATTGCTAAGTTGATTAGCAAAGTAGATGGTGTTGAGTCAAGTCACGCTCGTGGAAAACAAGTTGAAGACCGTGACGAAGTGGAGACTTCAAACAAATACCAAGCAGCTGAAACTGAACCCACTGCTAGGGAGCTGCCGATATCAGCTGATGGAGGGATACAAGTCGACCAACTCAAAGAACTCATCTTGGAGACAGTCAAGGGGAAGTTCGAAGACGACTCCAAGTCAAGCCACACCTATGCCAAGCCTTATACCGAAAGGATCAACAGCTTGAGAATGCCAGTCGGCTATCAACCTCCAAAATTCCAACAGTTCGATGGCAAAGGTAACCCGAAGCAGCATGTCTCTCACTTTGTCGAGACTTGCAACAATGCCGGGACATATGGCGATCACCTTGTGAAGCAGTTCGTCCGCTCCCTCTAAGGCAATGCCTTCGACTGGTACACAGATTTGGAAGCTAACTCCATCAACAGTTGGAACCAAATGGAGAAAGAGTTCCTCAACCGCTTCTACAGCACAAGGAGGACCGTTAGCATGATCGAGCTGATGAACACACGTCAATGGAAGGATGAGCCTGTCATTGACTATATCAACCGTTGGAGGAATCTCAGCCTGAACTGCAAGGATAGACTATCTGAAGCGTCTGCAATCGAGATGTGCACCCAAGGGATGCGATGGGGTCTCCGATATATCTTGCAAGGGATCCAGCCAAGAACCTTCGAAGAATTGGCAACTCGAGCTCATGATATGGAGTTGAGCATGGCAGTAGCCGGATCAGATGGGCCACCAACTCATGAACAGCGAAGGTTTAGAGAAAAGCCGGAGGCTAAGAAAGGGGGCAGAACATTTGTCAAAGCATCACACAAAGAAGTCATGCAGACAAGCCCAAAGCCCGTCAAAACTCAAAGAAACAAAGAAGTCCGAGCTGATAAGGGGAAAACAGTTGATCCTGTTCCAGAAAGACAAAGGAAGCCGACCTTGAAAGAAATGCAGCAAAGACAATATCCATTCCTAGACACTGACGTCTCAGGAATTTTCGATGATTTGATGAAGGATAAGCTCATCGAACTCCCAGAAATGAAGCGGCCAGATGAAGCTGGACGTGTCAATGATCCCAAATACTGCAAGTACCACAGACTAGTGGGTCATCCAATCCATGATTGCTTTGTCTTCAAAGATAAAGTCATGCAGTTAGTCGAGCAAGGAAAGATTCTGCTTGATGAGGAAGCTGCTTCAAATTTCATCACTGCTGAAAATGATGATTGTGATTATGTGACTTGTCACATGGTGGGCACAAGTGAAAACCGTCCACCCAAAGAAAATGTAACTGCTGATTGCGATATGACGATGAGCTTCACAGACGAAGACTTATTGCTGGGCTCACAACCGCACAACCGTCCGCTGTTCGTGACTGGATACACGAGGGGACAAAAAGTTAACCGGATGTTGGTCGATGGTGGATCAGGAGTAAACCTCCTACCTTGGAGGATGATGAAGAAGTTGGGCATCACAGCCGATGAGATGGGCAAAAGTCGTTTGATGATTCAAGGATTCAACCAAGAGGGACAACGAGCTCTTGGCACGATGACGTTAGAACTATTGATTGATGAAATGGTTTCAACCGTCCTCTTCCATGTTATTGATGCAAGGACGTCGTACAATATGCTGCTAGGACGTCCGTGGCTTCATGAGAATGGCGTTATACCTTCCACAATGCATCAGTGCTTCAAGTATTGCAGAGATGGTGATGTGAAGCGAGTATTTGGTGATGCGAAGCCCTTCACTGATGTTGAATCTTACTTCTCCGATGCCAAGTATTATCTCAAGCGTACTACCCAAGTTGAAGAAGAAGAATTACCTCAAGAGGTTGATGCTCAAGCCGCAGGGGGCAATAAAGATGTGGTGTCACCTCGTCCAGATAAAGGGAAGAAACATGTTGACAGTGATGAAGCACTTGAAGAGCTAATACTGCCTCTTACCAAGCTGGATTTGACAAAGCCATCTCCACGGCCACTTAAAGGATTCACGCGTCCTGTTCTTGGAGCTAAGACAGAGCATGGAGAAATTGCCGAGGCCCTCATGTCAAAGTCTTATGGTCCTCAAGCTTTCAAACTATTAGTACAAGCTGGATACAAATCTCAAGAGATCCCAGCATTGAAGAGTTCATCTCATGGAGCTGCGAAAGCCACAAAGAAGGAAGATAAAGCTGCTCAAAAGCCGATAAGGAAGAGTATGCATATTCCTGCCAAGAACAACAAAGCTGGTCTTGGATATGAAGCACCAGCCCCAATTCGCATCGCGATCAAAAGAGCGAGTGCCAGCACACTAAACATCACTGATGGTGAACTTTCGTCAACTGAAGATGTCTTTGACAAGGACGGAAGGAAAATAAAAAGAGTCTCTATCTTCGAGAGATTGGGACCACAGTGGAAGAACAACCGATGGGGAAAGAAGATTGCCAAACCTCCTCACTATCACAAGATTCAAAGCCTAATTCCATCTCGCATGAGGCGAAAGACAATCTTGAATGTGTCTTGCGGTAGAGTTTTGAAAGCAAAGTGGCAAACGATCATCTACACCCGAGAGGAAGATGATGATAGAGAAAGCGTAGCTTCAAATTTTGTAGTCTCTCGTGTTGTCCAACAGCCGGCCTTTGAAGAAGTTGAAAGAAACAGAGCCATACAAAGTAGAATTACCTCAATGGTTAGACAAAGAATTATCTCTGAAGACACCGGAAATATGAGGATGATCCTCGTTAGAGGAAGAGATGGTCGAATGAGGCAGACTATCGTTTATGAACGTCGAGAAGAAGCCAGGGAAGATAGTGCATCTGTGAACCACATCACTATCTCTGATGAAGCCTTTCCAGTTGAAGAAGATGCCGAAGATGCTCCTCCAGAGTTCGAGGAAGGTGTTAAAGCCACTGTTGATAAATTGAAAGAGGTCAACTTGGGAGATGAAAGCGATCCTCGACCAACATTCATAAGTGCCTTGCTGACTAAAGAGGAAGAAGAGGCATACATAAAGCTCTTGAAAGAATTCAGGGACGTGTTCGCATGGACCTACAAAGAGATGCCCGGATTAGACCCCAAAGTTGCTGTTCACCAGTTGTCAGTCAAGAAGGGGATTCGACCTGTCAAGCAGGATCAACGTCGATTCCAGCCCGAGATCATTCCATTGATCAAAAATGAAATCAACATGCTGATTGAAGTCGGATTCATCAGAGAAGTGAAGTATCCAGAGTGGATCTCTAGTATTGTCCCGGTACGGAAGAAGAATGGCCAACTCCGAGTTTGTGTTGATTTCAGAGATCTCAATCTTGCTTGCCCCAAGGATGACTTTCCCTTGCCTATTCCAGAACTCATGATTGATGCGACTACAGGCCACGAAGCTTTATCCTTTATGGATGGAATGTCAGGCTATAACCAAATCCGCATGTCTCCAAGCGATGAAGAACTCACTGCGTTCCGCACGCCAAAAGGGATCTACTGCTACAAAGTGATGCCCTTCGGGTTGAAGAATGCTGGTGCAACATATCAAAGAGCAATGCAGAAGATATTTGATGACATGCTCCATAAAAGCACCGAATGCTATGTGGATGACTTGGTGGTAAAGTCTAAAAAGCGGAGTGATCATCTGCAAGACTTGAGGCGAGTCTTTGAACGACTCAGACAATATCAGTTGAGGATGAATCCATTGAAATGCGCCTTCGGAGTCTTCTCAGGAAAATTTCTCGGCTTCATTGTCCGAAGTAAAGGCATAGTAATTGAGCAGGTGAAGATTGATGCAATTTTGAAGATGCCAAAGCCTCGCAACATCAATGAGCTCAAGAGCTTGCAAGGAAAGCTGGCTTACTTGAGAAGATTTATTTCGAACTTGGCGGGCAGATGTCAACCATTCAGCCACCTCATGAAGAAAGGTAATCCATTCAAGTGGGATGAAGCTTGTGACAATGCCTTCAACAGCATCAAAGCTTACTTGATGAAGCCTCCAGTGTTGTCTGCTCCGATATCCGGACGTCCGCTGATACTCTATGTAGCTGCCCAAGAAAGATCAGTTGGGGCCTTGCTAGCACAAGAAAATGATGAAGGCAAAGAGAATGCTCTCTATTATCTTAGTAGAACGATGGTGCCAAATGAGCTGAACTATTCGCCGATCGAGAAGATATGTCTTGCGCTTATCTTTGCGATTCAGAAGTTGAAGCACTACTTCCAAGCTCATACCGTTCGACTCATCTCCAAAGCAAATCCATTGAAGTTTGTCATGTCCAAGCCAGTTCTTTCTGATAGACTTGCAAGATGGTATCTTCAGTTGCAGCAATTCGAGATTGTCTATGTGCTGCAGAAAGCTATAAAAGGACAGGTCCTTGCCGATTTCTTAGCTGATCACCCGATCCCCGCTGAATGGGAGCTGACTGATGATCTCCCAGACGAAGATGTTTTGGCGGTTGAAACTTCTCTTCCATGGAAGATGTACTTTGACGGCGCTTCACATAGAGAGGGAGCCGGTGCAGGAGTGGTGTTTGTCACATCAGAAGGATATGTCTTCCCATACTCTTTCTCTTTGACTCAAAATTGCTCCAACAATGTCGCTGAGTACCAAGCCCTCATACTCGGACTAGAGATGGCAGTCGATGTGAAGCAGTTGCACCTGAATGTGTATGGAGACTCCTTGCTTGTGGTGAATCAACTGCTCGGGATATATGAAGTGAAGAAACCAGAGTTGCTTCCATACTGCAACTATGCCCGAAGAATAACCCAATTTATCATTCTTCAAGCATGCCAGTTCCATGCCAATGTGATCCATCAGCCTCCTGAACCTCTGCACCCGACAGTTGCTTCTTGGCCATTTGATGCTTGGGGTCTTGATGTCGTAGGTCCGCTAACAAAGTCTTCTGGTGGTCATCTCTACATCCTTGCTGCAACCGACTACTTCTCTAAATGGGCTGAAGCCGTACCTTTGAGGGAAGTGAAGAAGGAAAATGTTGCCGACTTCATCCGTGTCAACATCATATATCGATACGGTGTTCCACGCTACATCCTCACCGACAATGGGCGATCTTTCTCCAACAGTCATATCGACAAGCTTTGTGAGAAGTTCAACTTCAAGCAG
Organism: Prunella vulgaris; assembly: GCA_026898435.1. Taxonomy (NCBI): domain Eukaryota; kingdom Viridiplantae; phylum Streptophyta; class Magnoliopsida; order Lamiales; family Lamiaceae; genus Prunella; species Prunella vulgaris. Next base: position 12,773 of record JAPKLY010004029.1, read on the forward strand.
CGGAAGTCCTCCGCATACAATGCAGCTGCTAACGGCCTTGCTGAAGCTTTCAATAAAACTCTTTGCAGTTTGTTGAAGAAGGTTGTGTCAAAGTCGAAGAGAGACCGGCATGAAAGGATGAATGAAGCCTTGTGGGCATATCGGACTACGTACAGAACCCCTACTCAAGCTACTCCATACTCGTTGGTGTTTGGTGTTGAAGTCGTTGTTCCTTTGGAGAAGCAAATATCGTCTCTAAGGATGGCTATCCAAGAAGGGTTGACTGATGAAGAGAATGCACGGCTGCGTCTTGCTGAATTTGAAGCCTTGGATGAGAAGAGGTTGGAAGCCCAGCAAAGACTTGAGTGCTATCAATCCCGGCTTGCCAGAACGTTCAATAAAAAGGTGAAGAGGCGTTCGTTCCAAGTTGGCGACTTGGTACTTGCTCTAAGAAGGCCCATTGTGACAACACATCGGGTTGGTAACAAATTCCTGCCCAGATGGGATGACCCTTATGTTGTAACCGAAGTCTATACAAATGGTGCTTATAAGTTGATCTCCGAAGATGGAATAAGCGTCGGCCCCATCAACGGAAAGTTCCTCAAACGCTATTACGCGTGAAAGACAAGTTTGAAGTATGCTCCACGACTCACGAGCCTAAACTGTTAGTTGCTCCTTCAAGCACGAGCCTAAACTGCAAATAGCTCCATGACGCACGAGCTTAAACTGCTAGTTGCACCTGGTCCGCACGAGCTTAAACTGTGAACGACAAACCACCAAAGATGATTACACTTGGTAAAACTGTTAACTTATCCCACTAAAGATGTTTAAGTGGATAAATAATTTACATCCTACTGCGACTATGGTAGTAAAAAGTATACGTCCCTCCTGGCCCGCATGAGGATAAACTGTGTACGGCAAACCCCCAAATCAAATCATATTGGGATTTCTTTTGAACTACGTTATGGCTTGATCCTCTTTATAGAGGTACGTAGGCAACTTAGAAATCTCTAAGTTCAGTCATGTTTCAATTATCTTGTTGAGTTTTGAAACTTAATAAAGATATTGAACAATAAAGACGGTGTGAAAGATAAAGCGGCAAAAGCAATGGAAAAAATAAAGTGCAGTTGATCATTCATAAAGATAAAATGGAGTTCAATACAAAGAATGCAAAAAAAAAAAAAAAGCGACCATAAGTGGAACTAAACAAAAGGATCAACATCCTTTATCTCCCTCAAAGCAGTCTCCAATTTTGACTGGCACTTCTTCAAATCATCAGCTACAGTATCCTCAAGAACTGGAGTCTTCTCAATAGTGCGAACGATTGCTGCAGCGGTCTGGGCTTCATCCTTAGCATTCCGAGCAGATTGTTGGTCTTGCTCCAGTGTCAAAAGAAGCATCTTCTTCTTTCTCTCCAGTTCATCAAGCTCCGCTTGAGTAGCTTCGACCTTCCGGGATGCCTCTGCGTCATTCACCTTGCAAGTATGAAGATGGTTGTTTGCCTCCTCCAAGCGCTGATCAAGAGTTTCTTTGTCCATGCCATCTGCAGACCTCGACCTCACAGCATCATATGCATCAGCCTTGTCGAATAAGGCTGCCAGCTCACCCTTCAAGACGGAAGAATCGACTCGATCAAACCTTTTCATCTCTTCCAATATAAGCGGCACTTGCTCCTTCATGGAAGACAGCATGTTGATAGGAGTCCTGATGATCTTGGCAATGAAGTCCTTCCACAAAGCAGCTACATAATTCCGCTGATGGTCTTCAATAAATCTTTCGCCATGAAAAACAGAAGTCCCATCCTTACGAGGAGGCTCAAGCATAGGAGTCTGAGTAGGCCTCGTTGATGCTGTCACAGAATGAGAAGACACTTCATCATCCGATTGAGCTTCTTCAGTGCCAAGAATCTCATGAACAGTCTGAAAAAGGCAAAATGAGAAATATAAGAAGATATCAAAGGGAAATACAAGTTAAGGATAAAAGATATACCTTCTTTCTCAGACGAGAGGCTTCAGAGTCAACTATATCTTCAATAACCTTGGAGGATTCCTTACGCTTCTGACGCTTCCAGTTGACATCTTCACGTCCGCTTTGACTCGTGGATTGTTGAACAGTCGGTTTCCTCTTTTACTTCTGCAGCTGCTCGATATCTTTGGAAGATGGAATCGTCTGGCCAGGTGAAGTTACTTTCTCTTGAACAACCCGAGAAGTAAGATCATCTATATCCACCACTTCCTTTGACAGCGCCAAAATGGGCTTTGACCGGACCAAGTCATCAATATGGTGCTCCAAGTACGTGCCATGGACTTGTCTCCACCATTTCTTATACTCTGAAGTGGAATATGTTCGAACATTCGGAGGAGTAGCAGGAAAATATATATTGGAGAATGTCCTGCGCCAAATGCACCATCTCCAGCAATGAACTCCTCTGATCAGTGTACCCTCACGCTTGTCACTTCCTTTCATCATCCCGGGTAATTCTTTATAGAAGCCAAACTGGCGGCTGAATCGATGTGGACTGTAAGGTTCAAGAATGAAATGATCGTCTTGCCTCAACGGAAGAAAATTTGATCGGAGAGTCATGAAGTAGTTCCATATACCTTTCAGTCCGTCTCCGTTGTCAAAGTATGCAACACGTTCATTTGCAAGGTGGCATGTCAGTGTAACTTGTTCCGCTTTATGAATGCGCTTGCGAGCTTCGGTTGAGTCATAGTATCGAGCACCATTCTCCCCAGAATGAAGTACCATCGGAGGCATGCCTAGTCTGCGGCTTGACATGTAGTGCGTCTTGAAGTAGTGTGCTAGCCAAGCATATACGAAGTGTACCGAAAAGGTTGATTGTCCATCTGATGGGTTTTGTCTGTTTGAAATCTGATTCAGGGCTCTATAGATGCTTGCTAAGACTGGAACAGCAAGCCCGACCTCTTTACCTTTGGCCATTAGACATGCCATCTTGAAAGTACTTGGTCTAATCTGATCCACATCTTCATTGGGCAGGATGAAAGTACATAGCCAGCAAGCTAAAAAGGCAGCCAAATATATTTCTTCATGTCTCCATCGCTCAAGGCCTAGCTTCTGGAATGCCAACAGCTCAGCTGAAGTAAACGGCTTGTACTCACTCAGGTTTCCAATAGGATTGCAAGTTGACTTTGGACGATAAGTTTTCTTTATCTCAACACGAGTAGGTGGTTGTTCGTAATTCAAGGATTTGATCGACCAAAATCCAATCCACTGCGAGATAGATACTTTGGCTTCTGGTGCATTTCTTCGAAGGAGGTGATAGGCATGAAACAAGACTTGGCAGCTCTGAGGAATGTAAAAGTCACCATCTCCAGTCCTAT
>JAPKLY010004031.1:0-16087 GCA_026898435.1 Prunella vulgaris
TAAAGCAGTGGATGATTTGGAGAATCTTGAAGTCAAGATTGAAGATGAGGATAAAGTCCTGATGTTACTGAATTCTCTACCAAAATCCTTGGACAATTTCAAGGATGCTCTGTTATTTGGAAGGCAAGAGAAGATGTCCCCTGATGATATTCAGAATGCATTGAAAACTAAGGCGCTTCAAATGCAATCTGAAAGGAAGAACTCAAATCAAGGTGAAGGGCTGAATATAAAGTTCAAGAAAGGGAAGAAACAGTTCCAAGGGAAGAAGAAGAAGAATGGTAAAGGCCCTGAATCTGGAAAATTTGTGGAAAAGAGAAAATGTTTCTCATGTCATAAGGTGGAACATCTCAAGAAGAACTATCCTGACAAATCCAAGAAGCAAGAAGAGAATCAAAAGGCTGATGTCACAATCGCTACTCAGGAAGGATATGATAGTGCTGAGGTCTTGGCTGTTAGTGATGTCAAGCTGAGTGAAGATTGGGAATTGGATTCTGGGTGCTCATTTCATATGTGCCCCAATGAAAATTTATTCAGGGATCTCAAGAAATTTGATGGTGGATCAGTTCTCTTGGAGAATGATCAGATGTGCAAAGTTAGAGGATTTGGCTCAGTAAAGCTGAGACTGCATGATGGTGCTGAGAGGATATTACAATATCTCTAGTTTGTACCTTAGCTGAAGAGAAATCTTATTTCTCTTGGATCACTTAATGTTTTGGGATATGAATTCAATACAAAGAATGGATTCATATTGATAACCAAGGATAATAACATTGTAATGAAAGGCAAGAAGGTAATTGGATTGTACATTTTGATGGGTAACTCAGCTGTTGGGTCAGTGAATGCAGTAATGGGCAGCTCTGATACTATCTTGTGGCACAAGAGGTTAGGGCACATTGGTGAAAGAGGATTGAATGAACTCTCCAAGAAAAAGGCATTTGGGGATTCAAGAACAATCAAATTTGATTTTTGTGATCACTGTGTATTGGGAAAATCCAAGAAACACTCTTATTCAAAGGGGCAACATCATAGTGATGCTCCTCTGGACTATGCACACTCTGACATCTGGGGGCCTTCAAGAAGTGAGACTCATGGAGGTGGAAAGTACTTCATGACTATCATTGATGATTTCAGCAGAAAGGTGTGGGTGATCATCCTGAAGCAGAAGAGTGAAGCCTTTGAAAAATTCAGGGTATGGCTTCTTGAACAAGAAAATAAAAGTGGCAGATCCTTAAAGCATCTCAGGACTGACAATGGACTTTAGTATGTGTCAGAAGAGTTTGAAAATTTCTGCAGGGAAAGGGGCATAACAAGGCACAAGACTGTTCCAGCAAATCCTCAACAAAATGGACTTGCTGAGAGGATGAACAAGACTATTTTGGAGAAGGTCAGATGAATGCTGTCAGATGCTAAACTACCTAAGGTGTTCTGGGGAGAGGCAGTTAACACTGCATGCTATTTGATAAACAAAACACCCTCATCTGCTATTGACTTTAAAACCCAGATGAGCTTTGGTATGGTAGGTTGTCAGATTTCAATAATCTGGAGGTGTTTGGTTGCTTAGCCTTTGCACACACAAGGCAGGATAAGTTGGAACCAAGGGCTCTGAGGTGCATCTTTCTGGGATATCCAAAAGGTTGCTTTTTGCTGAACAACTAATATTTGTCCAATATGGTGTGTTGGACTTGGGTTACTTTTCACTTAACAATCCTGAAATAATGTGTAATTGATTGATCCTTTAGCTAAATATAAAAAAAAAAAATAACACATTATTTGTATTCCGTGATTTTCAACATACTAAACTGGCACAATTTTAAGAAAAATATACTTTTGAGTAAAATAATAACATATGGATAAATATGAATATAATTTTGTGAATTTACACATAAATAAAAAAAAATTTGAGTGTAGAGCGAAAAGATTTGCATTCCCATTCTCATTGAAGAACTTAAATGAGCACACTACCTTAGTTTTACGTAGAAACTTATATAAATAAGATCGATTAAGAAAAATGAGTTTAATTTTCTGGTTCAAAATCGGGGAGATATATCAATTGTCGATTCAAAACCTGAATTCGATACAATGCTCCATATATAATTACATGAAATTATCGATTCAAGACTCAAAATTAATAAACTATTTAGCAAATATCTTTAGCCTTAAATTAATGGTGAGTTTCACATGCAATTAAACTTTATACCAATAGAATTTTTTGTAGATTGTTAATTATGAATAGATTGATAGTTCACATATCTTTCTAGCCTTGGAAAAAAAATCCTAAAATAGAACTCAAAAGAAAAATTGACATAATTGCACAACTGTCGAATTTGCTACTTGATATAATAATAATGACAAACATGAATGGAAATGGAACATATCATTTATCACCAGGAACATGACGAAGCTTCGTGCATGTACATTGCTTACAACTTTTCTTGGACACCCATATTATATATGTTTTTCATTACCATTAGTTTTTAGATTTTAATTTGGTTATCTCAGTTGTGTTTGTCATGCACATTATCGATCTCTATTAATTTATATTGTGAATTTGTCATCTTTTGAATACTTTTTTTTTATAAAGTTAGAATTTTATATTTATTAATGAGTAGATCTTGTGTGAGACTGTTTTATAGTATAGAATCTATACTATTTAATCAATTTTTAATTAAAAACATTTCACTTATTAATTAAAACGTTATCCCTTAAAAAGTGATTATATTTTTCTAAAAAAATGATAATTTTTTAAAAAGTTGTTACTCTACGACATGACAACAGCTCCATATTCCAGCCATAATCACTGAAATGAATCCGAGCATGAAATATGTTTTTTCGGTCATGAAATTTTTTTGTAAGATTGCAATTAAATTTTGAATTTTGCTAGAAAAAATTAGAAAAAACAGCAAATATTAAAAAGAAGAAACCCCACATTTTGGACACATGTGAGAAGCATATGTGTGATGTAGCAGAAAACGACACACATTTTTGAAAATTGTAGAATGAGTTTCAAAATTCTTAATTAGTACGAAAACTAAAGTCAATCAAAGTTAAAAGATAAAAATATACATTTTTCCTTAATAATTATAAATTTCTAAATCATACAAAAAAAATATTAAAAAAAATAACAAATTGACATTGAGAATTAACAGAGGTGATATGTGACGAATCACTGAGAAAATCTAATAGAATCTAAAATTATTGATAAAATGACAAACAAAATATGAGTGTCCACGAAAAGTTATAAACAATGCACATATACGAATTTCATCGTGGTCCGGGTGATAAACGATATGTTTCCAATTTCAATTCAAGGCTGTAATTTTATCAAGTTGCAAATTCAATTGTGTGTGCAATTACATCCACTTCTTCTTTTAAGTTATATTTTAGGAGTTATGTTTTCTTAATATTTTGGCCCAAGGCTGAAGAAATATTTTAATTATCGATTCATCATGTAATTAATTTAAGGCTCAAGATATTCGTTAAGTAGTTTGTTGAAATTTAAAGCCTTAAATTAATAATTTCATATAACTAAGCCTCGTTTCGGTCAAAATTTTGTTTCAGGTCTTGAATTGATAGTTGACGTATTCTAAACCGGAATGAGAATGCCTTCACTCTACACTAAAAAAAACTATTTATTTATGTGTAAACTTACAAAAATATTTTCGTACTTCACTCAAACCCCCCCAACTACAATTGTTCAAATGATACAAGTGATGAGCATACCTCAACCATGAAGAAAAACAACAAACCCATGAACAGGGGGAATCAAGTCACAATGTTATCTTACAAAATACATTATCTGCATTCCATGATTTTCAACATACTAAACTGGGCACAATTTTAAGACAAATGTACTTTTAAGGAAATTAGTAACATATGCATAAATATAAATTTATTTTTGTGAATTACACATAAATAAATATTTTTCTTTAAAGTGTAGAGCGAAGAGATTTGCACTCCAATTCTCATTGAAGAACTCAAATAAGCACTATACCTTAGTTTTACGTTCAAACTTATATAAATAAAGTCGATTAAGAAAAATGAGTTTTTCTATTTTAAGATCAGGAAGATATATCAACTGTCGATTCAAGACCTGAAAGAAAAATTCTACAGATACAATGCTCCATTTACATGAAATTATCAATTTAAGACTATAAATTAATAAACTATTTACAAAATATCATAAACCTTAAATTAATGATGAGTTTCACATGCAATCAAACTTTATACCAATATAATTTTTTTTAGATCGTGAATTATGAATAGATAGTTGACATATCTTTCTAGCTAGCCTTTCAAAAAAAAAAAAAAAACTCCTAAAATATACCACAAAAGAAAAAATATTGCACAAACTGTTTAATTTGCAACTTCATATAATGATAATGACATGAATGGAAATTGGGAACATATCATTTATCACCGTGACCACGAAGAAGCTTCATGCATGCACATTGCTTATAACTCTTCTTGGACACCTACATTATGTTTTCATTTACCATTAGTTTCTAGATTTTAATTAGGTTATCTCAGTCGTTGTTCGTCACATTATCTCTATTAATTTTTATTGTTAGTATGTCATCTTTTGAATACTTTTTTTGTACAAAGTTAAAATTTTATATAAGTAAGTCTTGTGTAAGACCGTTTTATAGTATGAGATCAATACTATTTCATCAATTTTTAATTAAAAATATTTCACTAATTAATTAAAAAAATTGATAATATTTTAAAAAGTTTTCACTCCACCACAACAGCACCATATTCCAGCCATAATTACTGAAATGAATCCGACCAAGTAAGAAAATTTATTCGGTATCTCTAGTTTTGAAATTGTGAAAAGATGGCGGGGATAGGGTAGATAATGAAATTCTATACTCAGAGCGAGAGAGAGGGAGAGAGAGAGAGAGGGGAAATTTTGAATAATAATGAAATTCTATTTTTTATTTTAAGTTTTGAATTTTGCTAAAAGAATTAGAAAAACAACAAATGTTAAAAAGAAGAAACCAACATTTTGGACATATGTGAGTAGCATATGTGTTGGTTCACTCCAAAACTTGTCCATGTAGATATTTAGCTAATAAGTAAATAAAATATTTGGTGCTATGTTAGATTACAGGAAGGGTTACCTGATGTAGCAGGTAACAAAATATGACAAATTAATATTAGAATCAACCGAGGTGATGTGACAAATTACTGAGGAAATCTAATTAGAATCTAGAAATTAATGGTAAATGACAAACAAATTAAATATGGGTGTCCACAAAAATATACAAGCAATGCACATGTACGAACTTCATCGTGGTCCGGGTGATAAACGATGTGTTCCCTATTTCAATTCAAGACTGTCATTTTATCAAGTTGCAAATTCAATTTTGTGTGCAATTACATCCACTTCTTCTTTTGAGTTATATTTTAGGATTTTGGTTTAAGGCTAAAAAAATATGTCAACTATCGATTCATCATGCACGAACTAAAATATGTTTCTATTGCTATAAAGTTCGGTTACATGTGAAACTATTCATTAATTTAAGGCTCAAGATATTTGTTAAGTAGTTTGTTAAAATTTCAAGCCTTAAATTGATAATTTTTCATGTAACTAAGCCTCGTATCGGTAGAAATTTTGTCTCAAGTTTTGAATCGATAGTTGACGTATTCTAAACAAGAAAAACTTATTTTTCTAAATCAATCTTATATAAATAACTCAAAAAAACTATTTATTTATGCATAAACTCACAAAAATATTTCTGTACTTTACCCAGACCCCCAATTATAATTGTTCAAATGATACAAGAGCATACCTCAAACATGAAGAAAAACAATAAACCCGTGATCAGGGGGAATCAAGTCACAATAAAATACGATTGGAGATTGTAAAGCTGCATCACCATCAAGGAGAGGTAGGTCGGATTGATGTTATAAGTTTTTCCATCCTCAATATATATCCTTCCTAAGTGATCGATGATTCTTATGAGCATTTCCATTTGCATATATAATTGTATGTTAGAAGAAACTGCAGAAAATAAAAAGCTAGGAGATGAAAAAGTATTGATATGAATGGTGGAAAGTAACTAGATATAATTACTTTAGTGGATAAAATGAAACCATGCAGTACGAAATAAGATTAATAGGTATAGGTTTTATTGAGTGGTTGAAGAAGCTGCTTGCTTATATATATAGGAGATCAGGATAACCAATTTTTTTTAAAAAAAATTAAAAGAAAAAAGCTCCATCCTCAATATATTCCTTTCAAAAGTTATAAGCATTAATGCACATGCACAAAGCTTGGTTGTGGTACAGCTGATAAATGATGTGTTCCCAATTTTCATCCGTATGATATGTATTCCAGCCTTCAATGTTGTCATTTTATCAAGTTGCAAATTAAAACTATTTTTGTAATTACGTCCACTTCGGATTTATATTTTAGGAGTTCTGTTTTCTTTTTGGTCCAAGGCTAGAAAATATCTATTGGTATAGAGATCGATTGCATGTGAAACTATTCATTAACTTAGGCTCAAGATATTCATTAAATAGTTTGTTAGCAATGTTGAAATTTTTAGTTTTAGATTGATAATTTCATGTAAATGGAGTCTTGTATCAGTAGAAATTTTTTTCAGGTCTTGAATCGAGATATCTTTATTATCCTAAACCAGAACAACTCATTTTTCTAAATCAATTTATATAAATAAGTTCAATGTACGTAAAATTAAGGTGGCACATCGATGTGAGTTTTTCAATGGAAAATGAGCATGCAAATTGTTGATAGGCGAGTAACCTAATGAGTGTACAGGCAAGTAATTAAACAATAATTACAGAATTTAGAGAGGATAATCACATTTTATGAGGCAGCTGACAAAATGGCAAATAACTCATTGAAATGGGTCAAAAGGTGGTAAGCAACCCTCTATCTATGTTGCTCTCCACCTTTAGATATAAGGAGCTGCTCAGTAATTTTAGACTGAGTTGATCATGAATCACCCGAGGAGCCTAGACGAGCAACTACCTCAATTAGAATTGCATAGTAATTAGAGAAATCAATTGTAATTTTTCAATAAGGACACTTCATGTCCTAGATATAATAAAGGTGACATAATCTTATGACACATTATCCTTAACGTTTCATTTAAGAATTAACCACGACAACTGTATTTTGTTCAACTCTCATCTCTTAATCACCAAAATAATAAGCTTGATTATACATTTATTTAATTTGTTTGATAAATTTGCTATTTCAGGCACATAGTTTTATTTGTCAGAAGCTCAAGAAATTCTTACATCAAGAAATCCTCAAGGTTGTTCGCTTGAAGATAGTCAAGCCCCAAGAAATTCTTGGGGGTGCTTGCCCAAAGATCAAGAAATACTTAAAATTGGTTACCGGACTCAAGAAATCCTTAGAGCTGTTTGCCAACTTAGAAAATTCCTACAATTGCTCGCCAACTTTAGAAATTGTGAGGGTTTTTGGCCAGTTAATAGGAGATCATATCTTGTGAAGCGTCTCAGTCCCGAGCATCTGCTCTACAAGCAGGGATTCAAAGAACATAAAGGGATAAACAACTCACAGAACCAACAGACATGCGGGATACAAGAGCAGTTCATGAATGAATGAAAGAATTGATTCACTTTCTGCAGTGTTATGGCGGCAAAGAAAGTGAAATAATCTCAGATGAGCAAGTACTGCTGATTAACTGAACATTATACTATCAGCTGAGGAAGTCAACTGATAGGTCTGCTGATGGTTAGTCATCTGATAAGGTCAGTTGAGATCGTTTGAGAAGTCTACTAAAAGTCATCTTGGATATCAGCGGAGTCAGCTGAGGAGGTCAGATGTTGGTAGTTAGCTGAGGTGGTCAGCTGAGGAGGTCAGCTGATGGTGTTCAGCTGATGGAGTCTCCTGATAGTCAGGATGGTCAGGATGGTCAGGATGATGGTCAGTCAGGATGAGCTATCAGGATTATAGTCAGGATGATTGATCAGGTCAGCTGGTTAGGTCAGGATGAAGGTCTAATGATGAAATCAGCTGAGTACTCAGACTCAGCTGAGGACATATCACATCAGCAGACAAGACAAGGAAGGAGCATACTGACTCCAAATTCAGGAATTAACTCAGGATCAGTTACGAAGCGGTTTAAACTTCAAAGCTGGACAACAGGCGATCAGTTTAATAGAATTAAAACTGAAGATTGTTGGGCTCTGACAGTTACTCATTTTCGGTTGCAACTATAGCAGTTTCCTTGTTAGGAGGTTACGATCACTAGCATTAATTAGTTTTTTCATTCTCCTATATATATACGTATAGAGAGATAGAGAAGAAGAGAATCATCACTTAGAGAGATATCCATATAAACACTTGTAATTTGTATCTTCTTTATCGATTAGTGAGAGAGGTGCCCTCATCCGTGGACGTAGATCATTTCTGATCGAACCACGTAAATCTTGGTGTTCTTCTATTTCTTTATTCCAATTAATTTCAAACAATCATTGTTGACTCAACAATTGGCGTCGTCTGTGGGAAGAAGGGAGATTGTTGGTGAAATCAACTGCTATGGCTTCTACGAAGATGGAGTTTGAGAAATTCACAGGGGCAAATGATTTTGATTTGTGGAAGGTGAAGATGAAAGCTCTCCTCACACACCATGAATTATCAAATGCTCTGAAACCAGCGAATCAGTGGCCATCATCATCCGCATCAGAACCTGCAAAGAAGCAGGAGATTCTGGACAAGGCTCATAGCACAATCATTCTGTACTTGGGAGACAAACCTCTGAGGGAGGTGTATAAGGAGAAGACTGCCATTGATGTGTGGAATAAGCTGGAACAAGTGTATCAAACGAAGTCAGTTACCAGTAAGTTGTTCATGAAGCAGAGGCTTCATTCCTTCAAGATGACTGAACAGAGGGATCTTGTTGAACAACTTGAAGAATTCAATAAAACACTGGATGATTAGGGGAATCTTGGGGTCAAGATTGAAGATGAGGATAAAGCCCCGATGTTACTGAATTCTCTACCAAAACCCTTAGAAAATTTCAAGGATGCTCTGTTATTTGGAAGGTAAGAGAAGATGTCACCTGAAGATATTCAGAATGCATTGAAAATTAAGGCGCTTCAAATGCAATCTTAAAGGAAGAACACAAATCAAGGTGAAGCGCTGAATATCAAATTCAAGAAAGGGAAGAAACAGTTCCAAGGAAAGAAGAAGAGGAATGGTAAAGGCCCTGAACCTGGAAAATTCGTGGAAAAGAGAAAATTTTTCTCATGTCAGAAGTTGGGCATCTCAAGTAGAATTGTCCTGACAAATCCAAGAAGCAAGAAGAGGATGAGAAGGGAAATTGATGTCACAATTGCTACTCAGGAAGAATATGATAGTGCTGAGGTCTTGGCTGTTACTGATGTCAAGCTGAGTGAAGATTGGGTGTTGGATTCTGGGTGCTCATTTCATATGTGTCCCAATAAAAATTTATTCAAGGATCTTAAGAAATTTGATGGTGGATCAGTTCTCTTGGGTAATGATCAGATGTGCAAGGTCAGAGGCTCTGGCTCAATAAAGTTGAGGATGCATGATGGTGCTGGGAGGATACTACAAGATGTCAGGTTTGTACCTGAGCTGAAGAGAAATCTTATTTCTCTTGGATCACTTAATGTTTTGGGATATGAATTCAATACAAGGAATGGATTCATATTGATAACCAAGGATAACAACATTGTGATGAAGGGCAAGAAGGTAAATGGCTTGTACATTCTGATGGGTAACTCAGCTGCCGGATCAGTGAATGCTATTATGGGCAGTTATGATGCTATCTTGTGGCACAAGAGGTTAGGGCACATTGGTGAAAGAGGACTGAATGAACTCTCCAAGCAGAAGGCATTTGGGGATTCAGGAATAATCAAATTGGATTTCTGTGATCACTGTGTGTTGGGAAAATCCAAGAAACACTCTTATGCAAAGGGCAACATCATACTGATGCTCCTCTGGACTATGTACACTCTGACATCTGGGGGCCTTCAAGAACTGAAACTCATGGAGGTGGAAGGTACTTCATGAATATCATTGATGATTTTAGCAGGAAGGTGTGGGTGATCATCCTGAACCAAAAGAGTGAGGCCTTTGGAAAATTCAGGGAAGGGCTCCTTGAACAAGAAAACAAAAGGAGCAGGTCCTTAAAGCATCTCAGGACTGACAATGGACTTGAGTATGTGTCAGAAGAGTTTGAAAATTTCTGCAAGGAAAGGGGCATAACAAGGCACAAGACAGTTCCAGCAAACCCTCAACAAAATGGGCTTGCTCAGAGAATGAACAGGACCATTTTGGAGAAGGTCAGGTGCATGCTGTCAGATGCTAAACTACCTAAAGTGTTCTGGGGAGAGGCAGTTAATACTGCTTGTTATTTGATAAACAAAACACCCTCATCTGCTATTGACTTCAAAACCCCAGATGAGCTTTGGTATGGTAGGTTGTCAGATTACAATAATCTGAAGGTATTTGGATGCTTAGCCATTGCACACATAAGGCAAGATAAGTTGGAACCAATGGCTCTGAGGTGCATCTTCCTGGGATATCCAAAAGGTGTCAAAGGTTATAAATTGTGGTGTCTTGAATCAGGACACAAGAAGTGTATTGTCAGCAGAGATGTGACTTTCAATGATAAAGCCATGGGATATGGTACATCTGAAAATAATCAGGATGCTGAGGATAACCCCATAATCAGACATACACCAGTTCAGGTGGAGCATACAACTAGGATTCAGAATGAAAAACCGGCTCAGGAAAACTCTGATATCAGGAATCCACAAGAAGATCAGTTGAGTGCATCAGCAGACAGTGATTCTGAAATCAAACTGAAAATTCAGATGAGGAGGGTCAAAATTTGAGAAACTACAGTCTGGCTAGAGATAGACATAGGAGAAGCATTCTTCCACCAATCAGGTTTGGACAGGCTGACATGATCTCATATGCCTTATCAGTAGCAGAAGAAGTATAGTATCAGGAACCTCAGACTTATACTGATGCAGTGACATGGAAGGATAAAGATTAGTGGATTTCAGCTATGAAAGAGGAATTAAATTCACTTGAAAAGAACCACACATGGGTTCTTTTGAATAGAACAATAGGGCAGAAGGTTGTCAGCTCAAGATGGATATTCAAGAAAAAGTCTGAAATTGGGTCAGATGGACAGGAGTTGATCAGATATACAGCAAGGTTAGTTGCAAGGGGATTTACTCAGAGGGAAGGAATAGACTTCATTGAAGTGTTCTCACCAGTTGTGAAGCACTGCTCCATAAGGATCTTATTGTCTAAGGTGAATCAGGATGGACTGGAGTTACAACAGCTGGATGTCAAAACTGCATTCCTACATGGAGAGCTTGAAGAAACCATATATATGCAACAACCTGAAGGGTTTATACTATCAGAAAATGAAGGAAAGGTATGTTTGCTGAAGAAGTTATTGTATGGACTTAAGCAAAGCCCAAGGCAGTGGTATAAAAGGTTTGATAGCTTCATGGTGTCAATAGGCTTCAGCAGATGCAAGTATGATAGTTGTGTATACTTAGAAAAACAAGGTTCTGAGGTACTTACATATCTATTACTGTATGTGGATGATATGTTAATTGCCAGCAAAAGTCTTGGAAGAATTCAGAAATTGAAGGATAAGCTCAGTTCAACTTTTGACATGAAAGACCTTGGAAGTGCAAAGAGAATTCTGGGTATGGATATTATCAGGAACAAGTCTGCTGGAAGGATGTTCTTGACTCAGCAAGACTACATACTGAAAATCTTGAGAAGATTCAATGCGCATGAGTCAAGATCAGTCTCTACTCCTCTTGGGCAACACTTCAAACTTACAGCTGATCAGTGTCCCAAGAGTGAACAAGATAAGTCTCAGATGAACAATACACCTTATTCAAATGGAGTTGGAAGCATAATGTATACCATGGTTTGCAGCAGACCTAACATTGCTCATACAGTGAGCTTGGTCAGCAGGTTTATGGCTAATCCTGGAAAGGCACATTGGGAAGCTTTCAAGTGTATAATGAGATATCTGAAAGGTTCAGTACATTTGGGATTATTATTTGAAAGGACTCAGGAGGACAAACAACCTCTACAAGGTTTTGTAGATTCTGACTATGCTGGAAGCATAGATACAAGAAAATCTCCGACTGGATATGTGTTTACACTTTATGGCACAGCCATCAGTTGGAGGGATGCATTACAGTCAGTGGTTACACTATCAACCACTGAAGCTGAGTACATCGCAGTGACAGAAGCAGTAAAGGAGCCTATGTGGCTGAAGGGCATTATCAGGGAATTTGGAATCAGGCAAGATGAAGTTACTGTGCAATGTGATAATAAGAGTGCCATTCACTTAGTCAAGCATCAGGTCTTTCATGAAAGATCTAATCATATTGATGTGAGGCTTCACTTTGTGAGGGATGTGGTGGAAAAGAAGGTAATCACAATACATAAAGTTTCTACTGATGACAATGCTGCTGATATGCTGACTAAAGTCATACCGAGTTCAAAATTCAACTACTGTTTGGAGCTGGTTAAGGTACAGTCATGGGATGTGCCTTAATACTACGGTGATGTAAAGGTTAGGTGGAGGCATCTCACTTACTTTGAGGTGGAGAATTGTTATGGGTGCAAAGAAAGTGAAATAAACTCAGATGAGCAAGTACTGCTGATTAACTGAACATTATATTATCAGTTGAGGAAGTCAACTGATATGTCTGTTGATGGTTAGTCATCTGATAAGGTCAGCTGAGATCGTTTGAAAAGTCTACTGAAAGTCATCTGGGATATGAGCGGAGTCAGCTGATGGTAGTCAGCTGAGGTGGTCAACTGAGGAGGTCGGCTGATGGTTGTCAGCTGAGGAGGTCAGCTGATGGTGGTCAGCTGATGGAGTCTCCTGATAGTCAGGATGGTGATCAGTCAGGATGGTCAGGATGATGGTCAGTCAGGATGAGCTATCAGGATTATAGTCAGGATGATTGATCAGGTCAGCTGGTCAGGTCAGGATGAAGGTCTACTGATGATATCAGCTGAGTACTCAGACTCAGCTGAGGACATATCACATCAGCAGACAAGACAAGGAAGGAGCATACTGACTCCAAATTAAGGAACAGTTACGAAGCGGTTTAAACTTCCAAGCTGGACAACGGGCGATCAGTTTAACAGAATTAAAACTGAAGATCGTTGGGCTCTGACAGTTACTCATTTTCGGTTGCAACTGTAGCAGTTTTCTTGTTAGGAGGTTACGATCACTAGCATTAATTAGATATTTCATTCTCCTATATATATATACGTATAGAGAGATAGAGAAGAAGAGAATCATCACTTAGAGAGACATCCATATAAACACTTGTAATTTGTATCTTCTTCATCGATTAGTGAGAGATGTGCCCTTATCCGTGGACGTAGATCATTTCTGATCGAACCACGTAAATCTTGGTGTTCTTCAATTTTTTTATTCCAATTGATTTCAAACAATCATTGTTGACTCAACATGCAGAATCCTGAAGATATTGAGAGAACAATGGCAGTGTTGAGAGTCTTATAACAACAACAACAGGGACAAGCAGCACACCCCGAAACTCGGCGTATCACTGAACATGTACATAATCACACTATCCCACATGAGAACGCGAATGAAGGGGGTAGTGAATAGTGATGGGAAGAAAAAGATAAATAGAAAAAAACAAACCGATTACAATGCCGTTTACTGCTGCAACTTGTGTCTCATACACCCCAAAAATCAATTAATTCCAAACTATTCAATTTATTCAATAAATTTCTCAATAAGGAATCTAAGTGGACAATTAAATTTAGGCAGAGTTGTTTTCTATGGGAGTCAACACAAAATCTGAGGGTCATTTAAATTAGGAAAGAATTTTATCTCATTAAAAGAATCTGTACTCGTCAAAATGTATGAAATTATTTCATTAATATTAGTTTCTATTACTAAATAATGTAAGAGTAAGTTTCATGTGCACTTAGTGCACGGTGCACTCACTCAATAGTTGAAATATTTATATTGAAAAGTGTGGGTTAATTATACTGAAAAGTATTTGTTATGGGTGCAAAGAAAGTGAAATAAAGATCAGATGATCAAGTATTGTTTGTTAACTGAACTTAATACTATCAGCTGAAAGGGGTCAGCAGATAGGTCTGCTGAGCATCATCTGATATGGTCAGCTGAGATCATCTGGAAGTCTACTGAAAGTCATCTGGTATATCAGCGGAGTCAGCTGCGGGGGTCAGCTGATGGAGTCTCCTGAGTTGTCAGGATGATGATCAGTCAGGATGGTCTGATTAGGATGTTGATCATGATGGTTGGTCAGGACAGGTTGATGATCAGGTCAGGTGATCAGGTCAGGCAGGTTAGTCATGATGAAGGTCTATTGATGATATCAGCTGAGTGCTCAGACTCAGCTGAGGACATATCACATCAACAGACAAGAAAGGGGCATACTGACTCTAAGTCAGGAATTAACCAAGAATCAGTTACGAAGTAGTTTAAACTTCCACTTGGGCAATTGGCGATCAGTTTAACAGAATAAAAATTGAAAATTGTTGGGCTCTGATCGTTATTCAAATGTGGTTGCAACTGTAGCAGTTACTTGTTGGTTACAAACTCAAGGATTAATTTAAATTCTCATTCCTATATATATATACGCTCATATGTATAGAGAACACAATATACACTACAACACACTCTAGAAAGATCCAAAACACTTGTAATCTGTATTATTTTCCATCAATTAGTGAGAGAGGTGGCTCATCCGTGGATGTAGATCATTCCTGATCGAACCACGTAAAATCTTGGTGTTCTTTAATTTTCTTTATTTCTTTTATTCAAGAATCATTCTTAACTCAACAATTGGCGCCGTCTGTGGGAAAGAAGATTGTTGGTGAAATCAACTGCTATGGCTTCTACGAAGATGGAGTTTGAGAAATTCACAAGGGCTAATGATTTTGGTTTGTGGAAGGTGAAGATGAAAGCTCTCCTTAAATACCATGGATTATCAAATGCTCTAAAACCAGCGGATCAATGGCCATCAACATCCTCAACAGAACCTGCAAAGAGACATGAGATTCTGGACAAGGCTCATAGCGCAATCATCTTGTGCTTGGGGGACAAACCTCTGACAGAGGTGTATAAGGAGAAGACTGCCATTGATGTGTGGAACAAGCTGGAACAGGTGTATCAAATAAAGTCGGTTACTAATAAGTTGTTCATGAAGCAGAGACTTCATTCCTTCAAAATGACTGAACAGAGGGATCTTGTTGAACAACTTGAAGAATTCAATAAAGCAGTGGATGATTTGGAGAATCTTGAAGTCAAGATTGAAGATGAGGATAAAGTCCTGATGTTACTGAATTCTCTACCAAAATCCTTGGACAATTTCAAGGATGCTCTGTTATTTGGAAGGCAAGAGAAGATGTCCCCTGATGATATTCAGAATGCATTGAAAACTAAGGCGCTTCAAATGCAATCTGAAAGGAAGAACTCAAATCAAGGTGAAGGGCTGAATATAAAGTTCAAGAAAGGGAAGAAACAGTTCCAAGGGAAGAAGAAGAAGAATGGTAAAGGCCCTGAATCTGGAAAATTTGTGGAAAAGAGAAAATGTTTCTCATGTCATAAGGTGGAACATCTCAAGAAGAACTATCCTGACAAATCCAAGAAGCAAGAAGAGAATCAAAAGGCTGATGTCACAATCGCTACTCAGGAAGGATATGATAGTGCTGAGGTCTTGGCTGTTAGTGATGTCAAGCTGAGTGAAGATTGGGAATTGGATTCTGGGTGCTCATTTCATATGTGCCCCAATGAAAATTTATTCAGGGATCTCAAGAAATTTGATGGTGGATCAGTTCTCTTGGAGAATGATCAGATGTGCAAAGTTAGAGGATTTGGCTCAGTAAAGCTGAGACTGCATGATGGTGCTGAGAGGATATTACAATATCTCTAGTTTGTACCTTAGCTGAAGAGAAATCTTATTTCTCTTGGATCACTTAATGTTTTGGGATATGAATTCAATACAAAGAATGGATTCATATTGATAACCAAGGATAATAACATTGTAATGAAAGGCAAGAAGGTAA
>JAPKLY010004032.1:581-16086 GCA_026898435.1 Prunella vulgaris
ACCTTCATGTCCCATTCAGAAGGTAAGCCTCTGAGAACCTTCATGTTCATTTCTCTTTGTGAGTAATCTTTACCAAGTGAGTCTAGCTCATTGAGGATCTCAATGAATCTTGACTCAAACTTTTCAAGAGTTTCACCAGATTTCATCTTGAAGTTCTCAAACTTTTGAACTGCTATCATGAGTTTGTTTTCCTTGATTTGTTCAGTTCCTTCACAAATCATTTCCAACTTTTCCCATATATCTTTTGCAGTTTTACAGTTTTTGATCTTGCTAAATACAATTTTATCAAGTGAATGATAAATAGTGTTCTTTGCAACGTAGTCAAGGTTGGACCTTCTCTTGTCATCCTCAGTCCATTCCCTTCTGGGTTTGGGGATAATCTGAGCTAGTCCAGCTGACTGATCAGCTGTAGTATTGACCTTCACAATAGGTATAGGGCCATCCTCTATGATAGACCACATCTCATCATTGATTGCAGACAAATGTGCTTGCATTCTAATTTTACATTCTTCATAGTCCTCAACAGAGAACATTGGAACCTTGAATTTTACCATCTTGGGAGCCATGCAAGTATGCAGGTGTGTTTTTCAAAAACCAAAAGGATCTAGCTAGGTACTGATCAAAGCAGTGGCAAGCCAACTGCTCTGATACCACTTGTTGGTCCCTTAAAGTGGTCAAGGTCTAGAGGGGAGGGGGGTGAATAGACCTTGAGTCCAAAATCAGATTTTCAAACTTTTTCAAAGAGGGAAGTTCTAGAACCTTACAGTAGCCTCTTACAAGTTTAAAAAGATAAATTTACAAGAGTTTTAGAAACTGAACCACAACGGTTAAAGCTGTGGACTTAAGAATTCTACAGCTGCAGAGTTTAAATAACTTGCAAATTAAAAGATCACTTGTAGACAAAATATCAGAGGAATTCTCACAATTAAAATTGTATTGAGAATAGTCTAATGTGCAGCGTAATAAAATTGAGTGTTAATGAAAAACAATATAAACCAAACTTAACAGTTGAGTGACTTAGAGAAGTCTACAGCTGTAGAGTCAGTTTTTCTTTGTGAAAAATCACAAAGTTTTATGCACTCAGGTTTTAAAAGAATGATGAATGTAACAAATGAATTAAATATGCAGAGCAAGAATTTAAATGACAGAAATTAAATAGACCAAATTTATAGTGGTTCAATGTCTATAAAAAGACAACCTACATCCACTGTTACACCACTCAGGTGCCAAATTCACTAAGATGAGATCATTTAGATCAATACAAGTAGTTCCCCCTTAGAACTAGGTTCACTCAGATTCCTATTCTAAAAAGAGATTAAACTACCCTATTCACTCAGAATATAACTCACAAAGAGTTTTACAAAACCTCACAAAGAGATATCTACACTAAGTAGAAATTAAAGCAGGTGAGGGAACAACAACAAAATATGTGATTCTTTCTAAGAAAATCCTAACCAACTATCCTATGAATCACAAAGAATAAAGGCAATAAAGCTCTCTCAGAAAGTTTGTTGGCTGTAGACTTACTTAGGCAGAATGCTTGTATGCTCAGAGTTGTTGTTGTTGCTTCCTCTGAGGACTTCTTCTATTTATAGATTGAGTGGTGTGACTTATCCGTTGGGGAATTCAAATTTGAAATCCGGATAAGGCTCCTCTTTCTCCATTTGGCATGTGTGAAGTGGTCCTTATTCTTTACACAGGATAGTACTGATTGTACTATTGTCCTTTCCTTCAGAATTCTGGCTGTCTTGCAACTAATCTCCATTATCCTCCAGAATTAAGAAAATATCCTCCACTTAAGTACATTTTAGTGAGTGCTTGAGAGCTACACTAATAGTGCTTAAGGGTCTTCATTATCTTCAAATAATCTCTGACTTGTACTTCTTCTTCAAACGGTTCTTTGCAGCTGTAGAGTCTTCAACCTTGCAGCTGTAGAGTCCTGTCAATAAGAAAAATTGGTTGTAGAGAAACCTTATAGCTGTAGGGTCATGTCTGGCTGTAAAATGATCAAATATACAGCTGTAGACTTCACTTACAACTATATGTTTCAAACACCAATTTCCTTAGCACAAGTGTTAGATCAATTTACACAAATAAACATATTGTTTTGCACACATCAAAATCTAAACCAAGGTACTTAACAAAGAGTATTTGTATTTGTGTGTATATTTTAATAATATTAATTCTTTTACTAAAAAATAATTTAATAATAATACTAATAAAATCAAGAGAAAATTACAAAATAGTTCACAAAATTGATATTAATTAAAAATTAATTCTGTGCCGAAAAAATACTTTTGTGCAGAAAAAATGTATACTTCTGTATAAATATTACGAATCAATTAATAAATATAATCACTTTTTTGAATCAATATGCAAATGCCACTAAAATCAATTCATACTGTTTATCGCTGCATGTAAATTGTAGAACTGAAGTAAATATTTTTGTATTTTTTTAATATTATTATACATATTCAAAAACCCCCGTATCTCACCCTTCTTCTGCCAAGAGGAAAAACCGCCCTGAGGATAAAAAGAGAGACTTTATAGTTGGAGTTGGATAGTACAAAGACATCGTGTGTGTTTGCAAATATTTTTTTTACACTTTTAATCAATTAACTTACTTTTAAGAATCAGTTTTCAAGTGTTTTATTTCTATTTTATCAACTTCCCATAGCTTATCACAACATTTCACAATGATCTTCTTTCAATATTTTTTTTTCACTAAATAAATGTGTCATTTCAGCTCAAACGTCAAAATTTCTCTCAGTTTAAGCAGCAAAAATTTAAGAGTGTGAGAAAAAGAACACACCTTCTGGCATAAAAACACAACAAAAATTGCATGTTTATACAAAATTTGAAGCCTGGGTCCTTAGATTTTGAAGAACTTCAAACCCATTCTAATCTTCGAAGGCATGGTGAGTTGAGTCAAGAATTTTTTAAATTATATTTTTCTTTACATAGTGGATCTCCAAGATATATATGTAGTGAGTATTTTTATTTGTCAGTACAAATTTTGAAATGGATCTTACTATTTATTTGTTATTTGATATTAAAACCATCTAATTATTTAAATAACACTTCAAATTCTAGTTCTTTTAGCTTTTGAAATATTTTGCAAACACTATCAATCTTTACTATTAAGCAATATTTTCTATGATTACTTAAATTTAAGGGTCATTTACATATTGCTTCAAAAAAATCACTATATTTACAAATTGGTTCAAAAAATTTGCACCGTAGTATGTTTTTTCTTTTGCACGGAAGCGTTTTTTTTTTTTTTTTTTGCACGGGACTAATATATAATTTTTGTCAATTTTTTGAACCATATCGTACTTTTCCCAAAATTTAATCATTTCTCCAATTACATATATATATATTTGCAAACAAGCCCTTCATCACAAGTCACAGATTCCTAAAATACCCTCAACTAAATATACATGGACGGCGCTTTTCACAACCTTCGAAAGTCTCCAGCCATCCTTCTACGCCGACAACTTCTTTCCCTTGCGAAATTTCCACGAAAACATATGTACACAAATCACCACTATAAAAATGCCCATACACAACACAACAAAACATAACACTTTCTTCTCTTCTACACAAAAGAATGATCACTCAAAACAACCAAATTGCAGTTCGCTCGCAGAAGCCATTTCCGGCTAACACTCATCGCCGTCGTTTTTTGACACCGAGAAGAGGAGGAGCCATAAAACGCCAAATCTTCTCCTCCCTCTTCTCCATTTTAAAGAATGCTTTCTTCCATTGTTTTGGAGGGAGTTGACGCTTCACTTCCAGCTGCATGCGTCTGTCAGCTTATATATATATATTCTCATGTTTTTTTTTTAATTTAATTTGCATCCCACCTTGTCACACGGATTCTAGCGTAACATAATAATACAATGTTTTGGGGTTTATTTTAATCAAGTGCATGACTTGACTATACTACTTTCAGTTTCAAAAGAAGGAAAAACAGAGCACGTAACATACAAGTATAAGGTATTTTTTAAAGAATACAATAATACTCGACTACAAAAACAATCAATCTCTCTCGTCGAGCTAAGTCTTCAATCCAAACAGAAAAACAGACTCTAAACCAAGCGCCCGATTAACAAGGAATGATTTTTAGTTTTGAAATCAAATTTGGGGCGGCACACTCTTAACCTCGCAACATGATATTTTTTAGGATCTACTAAAATTGATTCACTCCATGTACAACTTATTAACTGATTTTTTTTATAATTAATTTAATTTTTTACATTGCGACATTAATTTAAAAATTTCATCATTGTTTGTAGGAATGTGATCCCAAGTCAAATTGTAATCTTTTAGAGCACTTAATCCCCTGATTTCTTCTTAAGAATTTTCATGAATTCAATTTTTTATAGGAGATACACTCTTCTTATAATTCATATAGGTGCAAGTCAATTTTATGGATTTGACTGAGTTGATTCTGGGAAAACTACCTTGCTTTCACCTTTAATTGGCTAAAAGAGTAGACAAATAATTTTATGTTAAATAGTCATATATCGCAATCCGTGAGACATGAGCCTAAGATCAAATATTGACACTAGAAAAAAAAAAAAAAAGGAATACAACCCTGTTTCGACTATTTCACATTGAGCAAACAGTAGGGTTTCAATTCAATTACTAATAGTGGAAGACCACCTTCCAAGCCAAAGCAGAGGACATCAGAACCAGATTTTACACACACACAACTTCGCGACCGCCAGATTTTCGTAAAATAACAGACCAGATTTTCCCGTATCAACATTCTGCCATCGTATGGAATGTAAATATTTCATAATTTTTTTAAATTTATTTATATCTATTATTAATATTAATTTATTATTTATGCAGATTGCTTCTTAGTAATGTGGTTGCTCGGGCTGTCACATCGTGCCTCCTGGACGTGGTCCCGCCTCATAAATTTAAGATATATTTATATTTTATATTTATTAAATTTTAAAATATTATAGATTTAATTAATATTTTTTATAAATTTAATTGTAGAAAATATGTGTTTGGGATTCGACACACGACGCTGATGTACACGTCCTATTTTGTGAAAAAGAGCAGAGTCGGATGAAAGACATGATCTCAACTATGACGAAAAAGTGGAGAGATGAGAGCCAGGAATGAGACTTGTGGACAGCGCCAGATGGTCGGCGCATCTGGGATGGCTTGGTTGCCCACTGGAATGATCCTACTGTGATGGAAAAGTTCGAGAAGTTCCGCCAAAATTGGATGCGCAACCCTACGGGGCAAGCCGTCATCAAACATTGGGATGGCTCTCGTACTATCTACGAGCACAATTTCGCTTTTGTAAATATTTAATTTTTTAATACTCAATTATAATTTATTAGTTTAATTTAATTTAATTTAATTTAATTTAATTTTGTAATGGGAGAGAGAGTACAGACATAATGTTGGGACAATCTGAGTGTTTTGATTAGATCCCAAAATCCCTGATGATTTGCCTAAGTACAGTTAGTCAGGATTATCTAGTTCAGGATAGTCAGGTTAGGGATTCAGTTCAGGGGGAACGTGTTGAAGACTGAAGAATATTGGAGTCGACCCAATTATCTGAAGTCTGAAGTGCAACTTACCCTGAAGAAGATCAGAGTCAGTCTCGCTGAAGATTGCCTGATCTGAAGCTGAAGACCGAAGCTTGAAGATCCATCCTGAAGACAATCCGGAGTACCATTGGCTGATGCTTCTACTGAGTACACTAAGCATGCTCAGGACAGAACTTAGTCAGTGAAGAGTAAGTGTAACCTATCAAGCTGAGTTGAATGCTCATAAGACCTGACTTAGGCCTTGGGTCAGTTTATCTGACTCATGTAAGTCCAAAGCAAAGAGGTTACACATACTGGGCTGAATAACCTATCAGGCTGAGATGAATGCTCATAAGACCTGACTTTAGCCTTGAGTCAGTTTATCTGACTCATGTAAGTCCAAAGTAAAAAGGTTATTTATGCTATGGGACAGTTGACATTTATGTTAACTGCTGAGAGACAAAGAGAATGTCAGTAGACTCCATTAAAGACAAACATTCATACTGAGTAAAAGACAAGAAACTCGGAGTATTGAATGTACGAGGAAGGACAAGGGTCAGACGATCAACTAGCCGTTTGAACGGAGAGCCAATCGCCTTTCGACATGCATATACGGTGTCTGCGCAGCAATTAATGCGGCATTTAATGCGTCTCAGAGTTGCAGACGGTGGGACAATATTTTCCAGATTAAGCATGGGAAAAAGGTCAACAAGTACATCTAGCCTGCAACCACCCTAAAAATGGAAGATTTGGGTGGATCTCCTCCAACGGATCTATTTCAAATCTCTCCTATAAATACAGAGAGTCTTGCACCCATTCAAGGCTAACGGGAAATTTCCAAGTGAAAGCTCTCAAGAATCTAAGCACTCAAAGCATACTTTGAACAACTCTCTGCAATTAAATTTCCCTAGTTTTTGTAGTAGGATTAACTCTGTATTTGCTTAGTTTTGATAGCTCTAATCTTTAGCATCGATTTGTAGTGCTAAGACTATCCTTAGTTGGAAACCAAGAATACCAAACCACTCAGGGTGTGAGATTGGTTGGTTAGAAGGACTGGGACTTGTAAAACGCTCAGGGGTCAGTTCCTAAGTGAGGAAGTTGGCTATTTGTGTCCCTTGGCACGTAAAAACTAAGTACCTATCCTCAGGGTTTTGAGGATAGCTTCCTGTTAAATCAGGTCGTGGACGTAGGAGTTGGTTATCTCCGAACCACGATAAAAAGACCCTTGTGTGCTGATTTACATTCTTGTTCAGGATCATAACTGTCATCATATTAAACTGAGCATACTGCATTGTTTTGATATTCAGGCTGAATCAATCATCCTAACCTTTAAAATTGTGCACCAGCCTTAACCACCATTTACTAAGCAAACTAAGAGAAAACGTTTTCAGAAACTAAAACGAGTAAAAACTAAGGGCTCACATTCCGCAGGTACTCTAGCTTACTGAGATAGTAGTCCAACTGACATGCTTCAGAGCAGTCAGTAGGTTTGTTATCTCTACTGAGCTTCTGAGCACATTACTCATACTAAGCCTATCTGACTCCATACTGACTTGTTCCTGCTGCCCCTGTGGACTATCAATTTTGTTGAGTATCTTCATGATCTTCCTGACTGAGTGTGTTAGAGCATTTTTCTGAGTCTTTCAGAAAAATCTGATATCAGTGTATTCCCCCATACACTGATTATACTCGTTTCGGGACCAACAAGTGGTATCAGAGCAGTGGTTCAAAAAACCACTGACTTTGTTTACCAACAGTTTCTGAGGAGAAACTTTTGGTGGTCAACTGAATAGATCTGTTTCTGAAAAATGCATATCATGGCATCCGGTTCTAAGCGCCTTGAGGGCAATCTTCCTGAGTTCTCTATTGATAACTATGATTATTGGAAATTCAGGGTCCTTGCACATCTCTACTCCATCCATGATCAGATGCCGAAGGTGATTGAGCATGGTCCTATCAGGTTCATGAGGAACCTTCAGACCACCTGGCCCGTTGCTGGTAATGTCCCTGTTCCAGCTGCCGGAGATGAGGAAGTGGAGAGGTCCGCGCTTACATCTGATCAGATTAAGCAAATCGGACTGGATAATATTGCGAAGAACATTATACTCCACTCTGTTTCTTATGAGAATTCGGTTAGGCTCATGCATCTGACCACTGCGAAGGAGATCTGGGAGGCCCTGAAGGAGATGAGTGAGGGTCCAGAGAAGATAAATGAGAACAAGCGTGATCTTGCTATCAGGAAGTTTGAAGCGTTCCGGATGTTGGAAGGAGAGACCATCGATCAGATGGAAGTTCAGTTCATTAAGATGATGAACGAGCTAGCAACCCTTGGGAAGGAGTTTCCCAAGAGGGAGGTGTCGTCTAAAATCCTGAACTGTCTCCCTGAAAGATGGGACACAAGAGTGATCTTGTTGAAGAACACTCAGGATCTCACTAATATTCCTTACTCACACCTCTTCTCAGAGCTAAAGGCTCTGGAATTTGACCTCGATAAGAGGAAGACGAAGGGTGCTGCCAGTGAGGATGTCAGTGAAGAGGAGACACCTGAGAAGGAAAAGAGCGTGCCTCTTAAGGCTACTCCTGAGCCTGAGGCTGGATTTGGCTCGAAATCACTCAGAGACATGAGCAAGGATGAGCTAGCCCTGGAGTACAGCCTGATGGCATGGAGATTCGAGAAGCTGAACTCTCGTTTCGGTAGGTATAAGAAGTTTTACACTGACTCCCGTGACCGCAGGTATTCCAGCCCCAGGAGATCAAGCCCCCGGAGGGAAGAGAGGAGGGGTTCAGATTCCAGGAGAGAGAGAGATGAGCCTGAGCGGCGCAGAGATGAGAAAAGCTCCAAGAGGAGAGATGATGCTGATCCCAGAAGATCCAGCTCCAAACCTAAACGATCATAAGGGAGCCGGAGGGAGTCATCTGATAAAAGGTACACTAACAAACCTGGTGTTTCTGATGTAGATCAGTGTTACCACTGTAAGAAGACCGGACATTATCAGTATGATTGTCCGGAGCTCAGTGCTCGCGAGAGAGAAGATCGGAGAGCAAAAAGAGAACTCAGGGCATCAGATCGGAGAGTGTTGGTTGCTGAGGATTCCTCAGATTCAGATGGCCCAGGACGCCGATCCCCTGAACTCTTCTCTGATGAGGAGTATGATAATCTCTGCCTAATGGCAGATGATGAGGTATGTTCTTCTACCTCTTCTCCTAATCACGCACCTGAGCTTAGCTCAGACTCAGCAAGAGACCTCGACCTTCAGCTCGCTCTAGAGCAATTGATGGTTGATTTCTCGAGGCTGCAGGAGACTCATATTCACACAGTGGATGTGAATGCACAACTGAGTGGGGAGAATGATCGGTTAACTGAGTCTCTCAGAATGAGAGATACTGAGGAAGCCCTCAGACTAGTAAATCTCCAAGAAGAGTTGCTTCATGCCCGGAATAGGCATGATGAGACTCCAATGGTTGTTGAAAGACTGAATGGTGTAATCAGCTCGCTGATTGAGACTCGTGACATTGATCAGTTCCTTGCTCAAGAACAGCAGATGATTGAGCGTATTGCTCTGAGAGAGATGTTCGAAACTGAGTGGCAAGCTCGCCTTAATGCTGAGCAAACTGCTTGGGATCTTGAGCTGATCTCAAAAGAGAATGCTCATCAAAAGCTGGTGCTTCAGTACACCACTGAGCTTGAGGCCCTGAAAAAAGAAAATATGCGCCTTGAGGAAAAGCTGAAGAAGTTACACACATCTTCCCAAGTGGTTGATGAGTTAACAAGTTTCTCTCAGCTGACCGATGGTGCTAAAGCTGAGTTAGGCTATGATGCCTCTAAAGACCCAAAGGGCAAGAAGTAGAGAGGTGCTTCAGGGAGCAACTCTCAGCAAAAGTTTGTCCCTGCCCAAACTAACTACAAGAGCTCAAGTGTTGCTCGTCAGAATAAAGGCAAAGAGAAGAAGAAAATGCCTGCTGAACCTGTCAGGTAAAGGACTGAGGACCAAAGGCAAAAACCTAAGGGAAAGTCCAAGGCTCCTCATCCTGAGTCGAGGAAGACGGACCAAGGGAACTCCAAGGCTCAGCCTAGGAACCCTCAGGCTGGAAGGAACTCTGTCCCAAGCACTTCTCAGGATCAGCCTCAGAATGCTCAGGGTGGAAGGAACTCCGGTCAGAGGAGGCCTCAGGAAAGGCCAAGGAATACTGAGGTCCATAAGCCTCAGGCAGGGCACAGAGCCCATCAGGAGCGTCCTAATCCTCAAAGGAGAAGGACAAACCAGGTGGCCTCTGAAAGGCAACGGAGACCTGACTCCGATAACACTCAGGCCAGACCTCAAGTGCCTAGAGGTCAGGCCCGAGCTGCTCCTTCTCAGGACAGACATCAGCCCAATGCACTCAGGCCAAGGAGGAACAGAAGGCCCGCCCCCAGGAATCAATCCAGGGCTCCTAAGACTCAGGCTGACACCCATACACTCTCAACTTCCCAGGCACAAAGGAAGAAGAGGACTGTGTATGTTGATATTTCTGGGAGACAGGTTTACACTTCTGATGCCATCAGAATTGTTAAACAAATCTGGATCCCGAAGGGTATGGCTGACACTGTAGGACCCAATACGAGATGGGTACCTGAGGCCTGATACTTTTCAGGTCGCTGTGGGCTACAAGAAGAAGAAGGAGGATCAGATGAAGGACTGGTACTTGGACTCATGGTGTTCCAGGCACATGATCGGATTTCGTGATCTCCTTCAGGACTACGTAGCTCAGGAAGGCCCGCAGGTAACCTTTGGTGATAACTCTAAGGGTTTCACCAGAGGATTCGGTACCCTTGTTGTTGGTTCAGTGAGAGTGCTTAATGTATCCTATGTTGAGGGTCTTAGGCATAACCTGCTTTCGGTCAGTCAGTTTTGTGACCGTGGATATAGTGTAAAATTTACATCTAACATATGCCTTGTGAAAGACAAATCTACACTGCAGGTTCTGATTACAGGTGTCAGGAGAGGCAACATTTATTTTGCTGACTTTAAGAGCAGCTCTCCTGAAACTTGTTTGGTCGCTAAGAGTTCTTTTGAGCTCAGTTGGCTTTGGCATAAACGCCTGAGCCACTTAAACTTCAAGATTATTAACAAAATCTCTCGATTTTCTCTTGTAGAGGGTCTACCTAATGAAGTTTTTAGCAAAGACCACGTGTTCGGAGCATGTCAGGAAGGCAAGCAAACTAAAGCTTCATTCAAGGAGAAAGATACCTTCTCAACTGACAGAGTACTTCAGCTCCTGCACATGGATCTCTTTGGTCCAATTACTCCTGTCAGCATGAATGGTAGGAAATATACCCTTGTTATTGTTGATGATTATTCCAGGTACACATGGGTTATTTTCTTGGTATCAAAGATCAACAAGAATTAAGCAATAATTCCACTACACTAATCGAGACTTTCAACTCATTCACACAACGATAAACATATCTTATTGTTGGTCCCGAAACGAGTAAGATCAGTGTATGGGGGGGAATACACTGATGTCAGATTTTTCTGAAAGACTCAGAAAAATGCTCTTACACTCTCAGTCAGGATTTCCTGAATTACTCAGTATGCTGAAGGTCCACAGGGACAGCAGGGACTGTTCAGTAACGAGTCAGATAAGCTGAGTGTGAGTAATGTGCTCGGAAGCTCAGTAGAGATAACAAACCTACTGACTGCTTGGAAGCGAGTCAGTTGGACTACTATCTCAGTGAGCTAGAGTACGTGCGGAAAGTGAGCCCTTAGATTCTACTCGTTTTAGTTTCTGAAAACATTTTCTCTGAACTTGCTTAGTAAACTGGTGGTTAGGACTGAGTGCACCGTATTCAGATTCAGGATGATTGATTCAGTCCTGAGGATAAAACAATGCAGAATGTTCAGTTTATTATGATGACAGTTATGATCCTGAACAAAACAGTAAATCAGCACACAAGGGTCTTTTTAACGTGGTTCGGAGATAACCAACTCCTACGTCCACGGCCTGATTTAACAGGAAGCTATCCTCAAAACCCTGAGGATAGGTGCTTGGTTTTACGTGCCAAAGGACACGAGTAGCCAACTTCCTCTCTTAGGAACTGACCCCTGGGCGTTTTACAAGTCCCAGTCCTTCTAACCAACCAATCTCACACCTTGAGTGGTTTGGTATTCTGGTTTCCAACTAAGATAGCTCTAGCAATACAAAACAATGCTAAATATTAGAGCTATTGATCTAAGCAAATATAGAGTGAATCCTACTACAACACTAGGGAAATTTAATTGCAGAGTGTTGCTTATAGTATGCTTTGAGAGCTTGGATTCTTGAGAGTTTTCTCTTGGAAATTTCCCGTTAACCTTGAATGGGTGCAAGGTTCTCCATATTTATAGGCAAGATTCAAAATAGATCCGTTGGAGGAGATATAATCAAATCTTTCCTATTTTAGGGTGTTTGCAGGCTAGAAATACTGTTTGACCTAACCGCCATGCTTATTCTGGCAAGTTGTCCCATCACCTGCAACTTTTGAGACGCATTAAATGCTGCGCAGACTCCGTACATACGTGTCGAAAGATCATTGGCTCTCCGCTCTAACGGCTAGTTGACCTTCAGACATTTGTCCTTCCTCGTACATTCAATACTCTGAGTCTCTTGTTAATAACTCAGTCTGAATGTTTGTCTTCATTGGAGTCTTACTGACATTCTCTTTGTCTCTTGTCCCATAGCATAAATAACCTTTTTGCCTTGGACATACATGGTTCAGGTGATCTGAACTACTGTCCGAGTCAGGTCTTATGTGTCTTCAGCACAGCCTGATAGATTATTCAGCCCAGTATGTGTAATCTTTCTGCTTTGGACTTATATGGTTCAGATAAACTGAACCAAGGCCTAAGTCAGGTCTTAAGTGAATTCAGCACAGCCTGATAGCTTACACTTACTCTTCACTGACTAAGATCTGTCCTGAGTATGCTTAGTGTACTCAGTAGAAACATCAGTCAATGGTACTTCAGGATTGACTTCAGGACGGATCATCAGGCTTCGATCTTCAGCTTCAGATCAGGCAATCTTCAGCAAGACTGACTGATTCCTTCAGGATGAATTACACTTCAGACTTCAGTAAATTGGGTCGACTCCAATATTCTTCTGTCTTCAGCGAGTTCCTCCTGTACTGAATCCCTAACCTAACTATCCTGAATTATTTTATCCTGAACATCTGTACTTAGGCAGATTCATCAGGGGTTTTGTGATCTAATCAAAATACTCAGATTGTCCCAACACTTATGCATTCACTACTCAAAACAAGCAACAATGACTAAAATTAACAAGCAAAACAAGGGCTCATCAATACAATAGGCATCAAATCATAAGAATACTCCCAAAAATCAATCTAAAAATAGCATTGCCCTGAGAATGACGAAACGATCACACCTCCCCAAACTTTTTTGGACCAAAGGTCTAAAAAGTTTGGCAAAGGAGTGGAGGCAAGAATCATGCAATGCACAATAAGGCTCAAAACATAATAGCCATAACAATAAGATCAATAGTCATCATAATCCATCACCTAAGCAAAATATCATAAGAATCAACAATTAAGCTCAAAATAGCAATCTACAAAAGAACAAACTAAAATGAGAAAAAGGAAGCAAGCAATAAAGCATGAGTACGAAGGGAGTATAGAAAACATAGCTATGGAAAGAGGTGAAGAGTAGAAATGTAGAGCTAGAGTTCCAAGAATTTCCCCTCCTCTTCTCATGTGTTTTTGGATGAGTGTGTGTGCAAGAATGTGGTGTAAAATATGTGTGTTTGTGTGTGGAAAATGGTGTACAATGGTGTAGGAAGAAAGTGTGGTCAATACAAGAAAAATGGTCAAAGGAACTTACCTCTGAAGGCGCGCTCGGTCAGCCTTGGTGAGCCGCTCGGACGACCTTGATGAGCCGCTCGGACGGCTCCTGAGGGAGTGGGAATTTCTGCCCTAGGCCGTAGCAAAACGCTCGGACACACTAAGGCCAGCGCTCGGACAGAGCCTTTTTTCAACATTTCCGAATTTAATTTTTCTACACCACTTCAAACAATTTTTAAACACCACAAACATCATACCCCCCCAAACTTTTTTGGATTATAAATCCTAAAAGTTTGGAAAAGAATGATGAATATGACATGAACTAAGCAATTAAACACCAATCAAAGTATAATCATGCACATCACTATCCAATAAAAATCCTACCATCTCAAAATAAACTCCCCCAAACTACCAATTAAGCACAAGTAAAAATCAAGAGTGAGAATAGCACAACTTACTTCCTAATCCAAAATCATGAAAACAAAACAAAAATCTAACTAACAAAGGATATACGGGTGGGTTGCCTCCCACCTAGCGCTTGGATTTAACGTCCCTAGCCGGACGCACCAATGTTAGCTAAATGGCCAAGGATATTTGGTATTCCTCCCATTATACAACAATATCAAAGCAAGGAAACATGTAGGATTTCTACTCCAAACCCCCACTTTCATTTTCAATTTCTACATATATGCACATGAAAGTTCTTCTTTTCTTCTTAAACCAATCTACCCCCATCTCCGACTATCAAATATATTCAAGAGGCTCCGCAATTCTAACTTATGATCAATTATATCAAGAGGGAAGATGAAATCAATATAAACAACATTATCAAAATAAGCATAAGTGGAAGAGACTAATGGTTTAGAAATACTCATTTCCATTGTAGGCTCCTCTTCCTCTTCATTATGTTGTTGTTCTTCTATGGAGCTCATGTCCATAAGTGGACATTCATCTTCCTCTTCTTGATCCTTCTCATTTCCTCCTCTTGAATCTTCTCCTTCCTTATCTTCCACTTTATCATCTAAATTACCCCCATCTTTTTCCTCCAATTTTTCTTCACAAATATCATGAGCTTGCTTGGTCAATTGCTTCAATTGGAGTTCTAAGCTCTTGATTTGATCTCCTTGAGATTTGTACATTTTATCAAACTTCTCATTAGTTTCCTCAAAGCTTCTTTTATACTCTCCTTTAATTTCTTCAAGTTGATTTAAGATGTAAACTAGAGTATCATTAATATTGCTTTGAGAAGTTTCTTCTTGATTGATAGGAATAGGAGAGGGTAAAGTGTAGGAATCTTCATATGAGTAAGGATTAGGAGGATAAGGAATTTCGTATGGAAGTGGTGGTTGATATGGGTGAGGTTGATACGTATAAAAATTAGAAGAATATAGATATTGTGGAGAATACGAATTGAGCTTACTCCTGCAAAAATAAGCAAGTATCAACACTCACCAAGTATGATTAAGAACACACAAAGAAACAAAGAAAAGACATGTAAACACACATCACCACAAATAGTTATAAAAATTGACAATAACAAAATCAACAAACAAACCCAACAACAACATGTAAACTCTCACACAAAAATGCAAAAATCAAAATTAAAGAACAAAATTGAACAACCAAACAAACTAGCCGTCTCCCCGGCAACGGCGCCAAAAACTTGTTTGCCTATTCGGTGTCTACGTGCAAGTGTACACGATCATTATTGCCACGGCAAGCTTAACCAAGTTTATTCTATATCGAACCCAAAGGAGACGGCGATTTGTAAGGTAAGACTATTGTTCTTGATTCAAAAACACAAAGCAAATAAAGGGGATTTGGTATCTATGTCTACTAGTGCGTCAAACTTGTAAACTACCTATCACCTTGGGTTGCAAAGTGAGCGAGTGTGAGAGATATGTGCTAGTGTACTATCCTATGTTTCATATGGTGAGGTATCACTTTCTCATGCCATGGAATTGTGTACAATCAATTGGTAAGCCACTCTAACATGCAAGAGGTCTCCCTAATAACACATTAAAGCCTCTAATTGTTCTTCCTATTCACTAAGTATAGCTCTCACTATCTTAGGAATTTAATCAAACACTTGGCATGCATTTGGCCTAGTACAAGAAGATTTAGGAAAATAGGT
>JAPKLY010004033.1:0-15424 GCA_026898435.1 Prunella vulgaris
CATTGGAGAAGGGCCCATGCATTGTCATTCAAAAATGAACACTGCAGGTGATCAGTCCAGTGGACTAGCTCAAAATTGTTCCTAAACCAAAAAAAACAATGGAATGAGGATGATAAGAGAAGATCAAATCTTGAAAATATTGCAAAGAACACTATTCATCACTCCTTGGATAAAATTGTGTTCAGCAAAATCAAGTACTGCAAAAGAAATCTTGGAAAAAGTTGGAAATGATTTGTGAAGGAACTAACCAAATCAAAGAAAATAAACTTATGATTGCAGTCCAGAAGTTTGAGAACTTTAAAATGCAATTAGGAGAAGTTCTTGACAAGTTTGAATCAAGATTCATTAAGATACTCAATGAGCTTGAATCACTTGGTAAAGAATACTCACAAAAAAAATGAACATGAAAGTTTTTAGAGCATTGCAATCAGAGTGGGACATTGTTGGGACAATCTGAAGTATTTTGATTAGATCCCAAAACCCCTGATGAATTTGTCTAAGTATAGTTGTTCAGGTTTGTCTAGTTCAGGATAGTCAGGTTAGGAATTCAGTTCAGGAGGAACACACTGAAGACTGAAGAATATTGGAGTCGACCCAATTTACTGAAGTCTGGTGTACAATCCATCCTGAAGAAGTCAGAGTCAGTCTTGCTGAAGATTGCCTGAACTGAAGCTGAAGAACGAAGCTTGATGATTCGTCCTGAAGTACCATTGGCTGATGTTTCTACTGAGTACACTAAGCATATTCAGGACAGAACTTAGTCAGTGAAGAGTAAGTGTTAACCTATCAGGCTGTGCTGAAAGCACATAAGACCTGACTTAGGCCTTGGTTCAGTTTACGTGAATCATGTAAGTCCAAAGCAAAAAGGTTACACATACTGGGCTGAATAATCTATCAGGCTGTGCTGAATGCACTTAAGACCTGACTTAGGCCTTGGTTCAGTTTACCTGAATCATGTAAGTCCAAAGCAAAAAGGTTATTTACGCTATGGGACAAGAGACAAAGAGAATGTCAGTAAGACTCCAATGAGACAAACATTCAGACTGAGTTATGTACAAGAGACTCAGAGTATTGAATGTACGAGGAAGGACAAATGTCTGAAAGTCAACTAGCCGTTAGAACGGAGAGCCAATGATCTTTCGACACGTGTGTACAGAGTCTGCGCAGCATTTAATGCGGCATTTAATGCGTCTAAGAGTTGCAGGCGGTGGGACAAACTTGCCAGAATAAGCATGGCGATTAGGTCAAAAAGTACTTCTAGCCTGCAACCACCCTAAAAAGGAAAGATTTGATTTGATCTCCTCCAACGGATCTATTTTGAATCTTGCCTATAAATATGGAGAGCATTGCACCCATTCAAGGCAAACGGGAAATTTCCAAGCGAAAGCTCTCAAGAATCCAAGCACTCAAAGCATACTATAAGCAACACTCTGCAATTAAATTTCCCTAGTGTTGTAGTAGGATTCTCTCTGTATTTGCCTAGATCGATCGCTCTAATATTTAGCATTGTTTTGTATTGCTAGAGCTATCTTAGTTGGAAACCAGAATACCAAACCACTCAGGGTGTGAGATTGGTTGGTTAGAAGGACTGGGACTTGTAAAACGCCCAGGGGTCAGTTCCTAAGAGAGGAAGTTGGCTATTCGTGTCCCTTGGCACGTAAAAACCAAGTACCTATCCTCAGGGTTTTGAGGATAGCTTCCTGTTAAATCAGGTCGTCGACGTAGGAGTTGGTTATCTCCGAACCACGTTAAAAAGACCCTTGTGTGCTGATTTACTGTTTTGTTCAGGATCATAACTGTGATCACTCTAAACTGAACATTTTGCATCGTTTTTATATTCAGGACTAAATCAATCACCCTAAATCTTAATACTGTGCACTCAGCCTTAACCACCAGTTTAATAAGCAACTCAGAGAAAATGTTTTTCAGAAACTAAAATGAGTAGAAACTAAGGGCCCACTTTCCGCACGTACTCTAGCTCACTGAGATAGTAGTCCAACTGACTTGCTTCCGAGCAGTCAGTAGGTTTGTTATCTCTACTGAGCTTCCGAGCACATTACTCACACTCAGCTTATCTAACTCGTTACTGAACTGTCCCTGTTGCCCCTGTGGACCTTCAGCATACTAAGTAATTCAGGAAATCCTGACTGAGAGTGTTAGAACATTTTTCTGAGTCTTTCAGAAAAATCTGACATCAGTGTGTCCCCCCCCATACACTGATTTACTCGTTTCGGGACCAACATGTGGTATCAGAGCAGTGGTTCAAAAGACCACTGACTTTGTTTACCAACAGTTTCTGAGGAGAAACTTTTGGTGGTCTACTGAACAGATCTTGTTTCAGAAAACTGCATATCATGGCGTCCGGTTCAAAACGCCTCGAGGGGAATCTTCCTGAATTCTCTATTGATAATTATGACTATTGGAAATTCAGGGTACTCGCACATCTCTATTCCATTCATGATCAGATGCCTTTGGTGATTGAGCAGGGTCCAATCAAATTCATGAGGAATCTTCAGACGACCTTGCCTGTTGCTGGCAATGTTCCTGTTCCAGCTGCCGGAGATGAAGAAGTGGAGAGGTCCGCGCTTAATTCTGATCAGATTAAGCAAATCGGACTGGATAATGTTGCTAAGAACATTATACTCCACACCGTTTCTTACGAGAATTCGGTCAGGCTAATGCACCTTAGGACTGCAAAGGAGATCTGGGATGCCTTGAGAGAGATGAGTAAGGGATCAGAAAAGATCAAGGAGAACAAGAGAGATCTTGCAATCAGGAAGTTTGAGGCCTTCCGGATGTTAGAGGGAGAGTCCATCGATCAGATGGAAGCTCGGTTCATTAAGATGATGAACGAGCTAGCAACCCTTGGGAAGGAGTTTCCCAAGAGGGAGGTGTCTTCTAAAATCCTGAACTGTCTCCCTGAAAGATGGGACACAGGAGTGATCTTGTTGAAAAACACTCAGGATCTTACCAACATTACTCACTCTCACCTATTCTCAGAGTTAAAGGCTCTGAAATTTGACCTCGATAAGAGGAAGAAGAAGGGTGTTGTCAGTGAGGAAGTTAGTGAGGAGAAGACTCCCGAAAAGGAAAAGAGCATGGCTCTTAAAGCTACTCCGGAGCCTGAGGCTGGATCTGGTTCTAAGTCTCTAAAAGACATGAACAAAGATGAGCTAGCCTTGGAATACAGCCTGATGGCGCGGCGTTTCGAGAAACTAAACTCTCGATTCGAAAGGTATAAGAAATTTTATACTGACAGCAGTGATCGCAGGTACTCCAGCCCCAGGAGATCGAGCCCCCGAAGAGAAGAAAGGAGAGGTTCAGATTCCAGGAGAGATCACAATGAGCCTGAGCGGCGCAGAGATGAGAAGAGGAGAGATGATGAGCCCAGAAGATCCAGCTCCAAACCTGAACGATCATCAGGGAGCAGGAGGGAGTCATCACACAAAAGGTACACTGATAAGAAGTTTGCTTCTGATGTAGATCAGTGCTACCACTGCAAGAAGATCGGACACTATCAGTGTGATTGTCCGGAGCTCAGTGCTCGTGAGCGTGAGGATCGGAGAGCCAAGAGAGAGCTCAGGGCATCAGACCGGAGAGCCTTGCTTGCTGAGGATTCCTCAGATTCAGACGGCCCAGGACTCAGGTCCCCTGAACTCTTCTCCGATGAGGAGTATGATGACCTCTGCCTGATGGCAGATGATGAGGTATGTTCTTCTGCCTCTTCTCCTGATCACGCACCTGAGCTTAGCTCAGACTCAGCAGGAGAACTCGACCTTCAGCTCGCTCTAGAGCAATTGATGGTTGACTTCTCAAGGCTGCAGGAGACTCATACTCATACAGTGGATGTGAATGCACAACTGAGTGGGGAGAACGATCGGCTAACTGAGTCTCTCAGAGTGAGAGATACTGAGGAAGCTCTCAGATTAGTACATCTCCAGGAAGAGCTGCTTCATGCTCGGAACAAGCATGATGAAGCTCCATGGGAGGTAGAAAGACTGAAGGGTGTAATCAGCTCGCTGATTGAGTTTCGTGATACTGATATGTTCCTCGCTCAGGAACAGCTAATGATTGAGCGAATTGCTCTAAGAGTAATGTTCGAAACTGAGTGGCAAGCTCGCCTTTGTGCTGAGCAAACTGCTTGGGATCTTGAGCTGATCTCAAAAGAGAAAGCTCATGAAGAGTTGGTGCTTCAGTACACCACTGAAATTGAGGCCCTGAAAGAAACAAATGGGCATCTTGAGGTTAAGCTGAAGAAGTTATACACATCTACCCAAGTGGTTGATGAGTTAACAAGTTTCTCTCAGCTGACTGATGGTGCTAAAGTTGGGTTACGCTATGATGCCTCAAAAGACCCAAAGGGCAAGAAGAAGAGTGGTGCTTCAGGGAGCAACTCTCAGAAGAAGTTTGTCCCTGCCCAAACTGACGACAAGAGCCCAAGTGTTGCTCGTCAGGATAAAGGCAAAGGGAAGGAGAAAATGCCTGTTGAACCTGTCAGGTAAAGGATTGAGGAACCAAGGCCAAAACCTAAGGGAAAGGCCAAGGCTTCTCATCCTTAGTCGAGAAAGACAGACCAAGGAAACTCCAAGGCTTAGCCTAGGAATCCTCAAGCTGGGAAGAACTCTGCTCCTAGCACTTCTCAGGCCCAGCCTGGAAATGCTTAGGGTGGAAGGAAATCCAGTCAGAGGAAACCTCAGGCAAGGCCAAGGACTACTGAGGTCCAGACTCCTCAGACAGGGCACAGAGCCCATCAGGAGCGTCCCAATCCTCAAAGGAGAAGGACAAACCAGGTGGCCTCAAGTGCCAAGAGGTCAGGCCAGAGCTGCTCCTTCTCAGGACAGACCCCATCCCAATGCACCCAGGCCAAGAGGAACAGGAGGCCCGCCCCCAGGAACCAATTCAGGGCTCCTGAACCTTAGGCTGACACCCATACACCCTCAACTTCCCAGGCACAAAGGAAGAAGACTGTGTATGTTGATGTTTCTGGGAGACAGGTTTACACTTCTGATGCTATCAGAATTGTAAAACAAATCTGGATCCCGAAGGGTATGGCTGACTCCGTAGGACCCAATACGAGATGGGTACCTGAGGCCTGATTCTTTTCAGGTCGCTGCGGGCTACAAGAAGAGGAAGGAGGGTCTGATGAAGGACTGGTACTTGGACTCAGGGTGTTCCAGGCACATGACCGGATTTCGTGATCTCCTTCAGGATTATGTAGCTCAAGAAGGCCCGCAGTTAACCTTTGGTGATAACTCTATGGGTTTCACCAGGGGATTCGGGACCCTTGTTATTGGCTCTATCTGTGTACTGAATGTATCATATGTTGAGGGACTGAGACATAACTTACTCTCAGTCAGTCAGTTTTGTGACCGAGGGTATAGTGTAGAATTTACATCTGACATGTGTCTTGTGAAGGACAAATCTACACTACAGGTTCTGATTACAGGTTCAGGAGGGGCAATGTATATTTTGCTGACTTCAAGAGCAGTTCTCCTGAAACTTGTTTGGTCGCTAAGAGCTCCTCAGAGCTCAGTTGGCTTTGGCATAAACGCCTGAGTCACTTAAACTTCAAGATTAATAACAAAATTTCTAGACTCTCTCTTGTAGATGGTCTACCAAATGAAGTTTTTAGCAAAGACCACATGTGCGGAGCATGTCAAGAAGGCAAGCAAACCAAAGCCTCATTCAAAGAGAAAGAAGCCTTCTCAACTGACAGAGTGCTTCAGCTCCTGCACATGGATCTCTTTGGTCCAGTTACTCCTGTCAGCATAAATGGTAGGAAATATACCCTTGTTGTTGTTGATGATTATTCCAGGTATACATGGGTTATTTTCTTGCTGAACAAGAAGGAGACTCAGGTCAAGCTTCTGGAGCTAATCAAGCAATTGAGTACTGAACAGGGTCAGAGCATAGTCAGGATCCGATCAGATCGAGGAACAAAGTTTATTAACTCTATTATAACTGACTTCTGTACTAACCATGGTATAGCTCATGAGACTTCTGCAGCTAGGACCCCTCAGCAGAATGGGGTAGCTGAAAAAAGGAACCGAACCCTAAAGGAAGCTGCCAGGACCATGCTGGCTGAGTCAGGACTGCCCAAGAAGTACTGGGCTGAAGCAATCAACACTGCTTGCTACACTCAGAACCGATCTATGCTGAACAAACAACATGCTCAGACACCTTATGACACTTGGACCAAGAGGAAGCCTCGCATCTCTTATTTCCATATTTTTTGGTGTAAGTGTTTCATCCTGAACAATGGGAAAGACCAGCTGAAAGCCTTTGATAGCACATCTGATGAGGGAGTTTTCTTAGGATACTCCTAAATCAATAAAGCTTTCAGGGTGTACAACTGTCGGACTCTTTGTGTGGAGGAAACACCTCATGTTGTGTTTGATGAGTCTGCATCAGTGTATAGGAAACAGGTTCCGAGTAACAAGACTAAGTCTGAAAAATCCTGAATTCAAGATCAAACTTGTCAGTGCTCCCAAAGGATGGGATTATGATGATGAAGATCAGGATGGACCTCAGGCCAACCCTCAGCAAGCCCCTGCCTCGGAGAATGTTGAGTCTCAGACGGAGGGACAGACTCAACCTGAGGTACGTACTGTCGGTGATGATGCTTCTGCACCTGAGACAGTTACTGAGTCCAACTCTGTAGGGGGAAACAATGTCTCTGATATTGGCCAACCCTCAGGAAATGACTCAGTATCCCCTGTTCTTGCTCATTCCACTTCTTTGACTGTTATTGTAGAGACTAATGTTTCAGGATCAGGCGAGGGAACATCAGCAGCTCCCAGTGCTCCCGTCAGCAGGAGGCGATGGCTAGATGATCACTCATTGGCTGATATCATTGGTGATATCAATGAGGGGGTCAGGACGAGGTTGTCCTTTGGCGAGAGTGCTATGTTTTGCTGTTTCCTGAGTGATCAGGAACCTAAGAATATAGAAGAAGCTCTTGCTGACCCCAACTGGATCCTAGCCATGCAGGATGAGCTCAATCAGTTTGAGCAGAATCAGGTTTGGGAGTTAGTTGAGAGACCTAGGCGTCAACATGTTATTGGCACTAAGTGGGTCTTTAAGAACAAGAGGGATGAGAAGAATGTTGTTGTCAGAAATAAGGCCAGACTAGTAGCAAAGGGTTACTCTCAGGCCGAAGGAATAGACTACGATGAGACCTTTGCTCCGGTCGCAAGGTTGGAAGCAATCAGGTTGTTTCTAGCATATGCAACATTCAAGAAATTCAAAGTGTATCAGATGGATGTAAAGAGTGCCTTTCTGAATGGTGTACTGAACGAGGAGGTCTATGTTGAGCAACCTCCAGGGTTCAAAGTTGGTGACAAGGTATATCACCTGAAGAAAGCTCTTTATGGCCTGAAGCAAGCTCCGAGAGCTTGGTATGATACACTATCCCAATTCCTGATAGACCACGGGTTCGTGAAAGGAACAGTGGATAGGACCCTCTTCCGGATATCCGAAGGGGAGGACATTCTTTTGGTTCAGATTTATGTGGATGACATAATTTTTGGATCTCCTAATCTGAAGCTTTGTGAGAAATTCTCCAAGCTGATGACTGGGAAATTTGAGATGTCAATGATGGGAGAAATGAATTTCTTTCTGGGTCTCCAAGTCAGGCAAACTGACTCCGGAATCTTCATAAATCAGTCCAAGTATGCGAGGGACTTGATTCAGAAATTCAGAGTTCAGTCCAGCAAAGTCTCACGTATTCCTATGAACACAAATGATAAGCTGGATCCTGACAGAGAAGGAGTCTCAGTAAATCAGACTGAATATAGGGCACTGATAGGATCTTTATTGTACCTGACTGCTAGTCGTCCTGACATCACTTATGCAGTCGGAGTGTGTGCAAGGTATCAGTCTGATCCAAAGAAGAGTCATCTAGAGAGTGCCAAAAAGATACTGAAATACCTGAGAGGTACAGTCAATTTAGGACTTTGGTATCCCTCTGATGACAACCTAGAACTGACTGGCTATTCAGATGCAGATTATGGAGGCTGTAGGCTTGATAGGAAATCAACTACAGGCACATGTCAGTTTCTAGGGAGTAAACTGATCTCTTGGTTTTCAAAGAAGCAAACCAGTGTTGCAACGTCTACTACTGAGGCTGAGTATATGGCGGGAGGCAGTTGTTGTTCTCAGATTCTCTGGCTGAAACAGCAACTGAGAGACTACCAAATTGAGGCCACTGAAGTCCCAATTTATTGTGACAATAATAGTGCCATTGTCATATCCCAAAACCCAGTCTTACACACAAGGTGTAAGCATGTAGACATCAGGCATCACTTTATCAGAGATCATGTTGAGAAGAAGGACATCAGGATGAAGAGAGTCCCTACTGATAAACAGAGAGCTGACATCCTGACTAAGGCTTTGCCTGAAACCAGGTTTGTTGAGTTATCAGTAGAGTTAGGACTCCTTGACCCAGGCTTAGGAGATTCAATCTGAATCTCTAATCAAAATGCACAAGGTCAGGAGGAATGACTAACTAGGACTCAGGATGAAGGAATCTCAGAGAGAATGTGAATGGTTGTAGGGGGAACATTCAGTATAAAAGGGATGATCAGTATAGACTGATTAAGATTCAGGACACTGAATTCAGGGCTTGTCACCCTGATAGGTCAAATGTGGTATCAGTCAGAATACAAATCTGACTGACTGGTATGTTTCCTGATTTTCTTTCAGTCATCATATCTTGCGTGCATCATTCTTGATATTGTTTGCCGTATTGTCAAATCAATTTATTTTGTCACTTAATCCCAGCCATTCATTTAATATTCAGTTATTATTTAATGAAAATTATTTGAATTAAATATGGATATGCACTGACGCGCATTTAATGCATAGAGGGCGGGAACAGTTTTCGATAAAGTTTTGACTCATTACTGTTGAAAATCGAAGAGTCTTCATGCATCTTGCGTTTTAATCTTAACCATTGAATCTCATAAGTCATAATTTTTCTAAGCCATCCGATTAAAACTGGATTTTAGTATAAATAAGGGAAGTTTTTGTTATTGCAACCTTTATGCACTCAAA
This sequence comes from Prunella vulgaris, assembly GCA_026898435.1. Lineage (NCBI taxonomy): Eukaryota > Viridiplantae > Streptophyta > Magnoliopsida > Lamiales > Lamiaceae > Prunella > Prunella vulgaris. Next base: position 9,055 of record JAPKLY010004033.1, read on the forward strand.
TCTTTTCTTAATATATTTCTCTCTGCAAACCGATTTTCTTCATATCTTCATATTAAATTCATGGCTTCTCCTTCTGTGGACTCGTTCTTTGGGAACCTTTTTCATCTCAGAAATGAAATCCATTGGGAACCATTTGGAGATTTTACCTCTAACCATCCTGACATCCTGCCTGTAAAGGATCTTTTTGACAATGCAGGACTTCTGCAATTTATCACCACAAGACCCCAGAGACTCCATCCCCGTCTTGTTGCTGCCTTCTATCTCAAGATGGCACAGAACAAGGATTCCCAGGAGTGGGAGACGTGCATTCCCCTAACTTCGTGTGTTAATGGGAAGGATGGTGAGGAAGAGATGACCAGGAGGTGGGTCACTCTAAATATCAGGGAGAAGATTAAGGAGGTTTTTAATCTTCCCAATTCTGGACGAAGCCCTGTAGATTATGGGTTTGGGACTGAGAAGGATTATCTTCAGTCCCTCTGCGATGGTGATGTGGTCCTGAAGTCGGGCCTGAACAAATCAGTGCTGAGGACTGAGAATCTTCACTTCTTTGACCAGACTAGTCAGGGAGTGATGGGGATTGCTGGAGGGCTGGAGCAGATTTCCCGGCCAAAATTATATACGATGATGGCGATCTCTGATGCCTCAGAGCACAATTTTAACTGGGAGGATTACTTCCTCCAATTGTTGGTAGCTGAGACCAATAAAATCAAGTACTCGCCGGAGGGTCAGGTGACATTCGAGGCCAAAATGCACTTTGGCACCAAGATTTCTCTGATCTTGGAGACCCTGAATCTCGGTGATGTGGATCAGGCCCAATCACTCGAGATTCCAGCGAAGATAGGTCTCTTCAGAGCTTACTCCGGTGATGCTGGCACCAAGAGAAGACCGAGGACTCAGAAGAAGAAGGCTCAGGCGAGCACGACTAGGAGAGTCAAGGCTCAGGTGGGCAAATCTTCAGAGTCCGATATTACGAAGCCAGCGGAGGACAAACCTAAGCCCTCAGGACCCAAACAACAGAAGCTGACATTCTTATATCCTGGGTCCAAGGAGCGAAAGAAAAAGCTAGTGGAAGAGAAGGCTGCTGAAGGAGTGATTCAGCATGCACATCCGGAGAGGGAATCAGCTCAGGCTGCTCTTGAAATCACCCCTATCTCTGCCATTCCGGATGTTGCACCCACTGATCCTTGACATTGCATCAACTTATCAGGGTTTGGAGGCCCCCTCGGGTGAGGATCAGGGGGAACCTGCTCAGGAGGGAGGAGTTCAGATGGAGGTTGCTGAAGTAGTTCAGGCTGAGGCTCCATGGCCTTTCCCTGCGCCTGATGAGAACACATTGCCAGATTTTGAAATAGTGGCAAGGGGAACGGAGCTGGAGATGGTGGAGAAGAGGTTTCCTGACCTCTCAGATGCTCAGAAGGAGGCTGTTGTGCACCTATGCCATGATCAGGAGTGCCACCTGGCCTGAACTATGTCTGCTTGGAGAGTCCAGAGGATGGGACAATATGGCTGAATCTGAAGCTGCCCTTTTTGATCACTTTGAGGTAAATTCCTTGCATCATCTGATCAAGATGGCAGACTTCATCAAAACTGTCCGACGCATCTATCCTGGGCCAGAGCCTGAGAGAAAAGAGGAAGAGAAGGAAGCTGGGAAAGAGGTTGTTGTGATTGCTGATAATGCTCAGCAAGGTGGCACTGAAGGGATCAGTGCACCGGCCGATGAAGCAATCCTGGGACCCGGGACTGCGGAGGCTTCAGGAGAGGGTCCAACAGGTCTGGTCCGAGTCAGAGGAAAATGGATCAGCCCCGAATCACTATATGTTCAGAACTCCTCACGAGCCCTTGCCAACCTTCACAGAAGGGTAATCCTCGTCGAGAGAAAAACGAGTCGGGTTGGTTCAAATTCTGAAGTGCTGAATAAGAAGATGAATAGGCTGGATCATGACCTGAATGAGATGGGAACTGACATGCATGCAGCCATTGATCTTCTTGGAGAAGTCAGAACTCAACACTCAGTAGATCTCACTGTTATCTCTGAGCAAGCAAAAGGGGCCATTCAAAGCTGCAATCAAATGGTCTCTGATGCGCAAACTCAGCAGGAGAACAAGCTTGCCACTTTTCTTGATCAACAACTGGCTGAAAAGATTGATCAACTGGTTGATGAAAAGCTGGCCAAGCTGAAGGCTGAACTGAAGAATGAGCTGCTGAGTGAGATGTCTGCACAAGAAAAGATGGAAATTACCTCTGCCCTGGAAAACTGAATGACGAGCTTTGAAGCACGGCTGAAGGATGAACATAATTTAGCTGTTGATACGCTCAGTGTTGATCTGAGGATGATGGCAGGGCAGATAGGGCAACTGCAGGCAAAGCAGACCGAGATGGATAGTCAGTTCACTTTATTGGCGGAGTCAGTAAATGAGGTCATTGGCCGAATCAACGACGATGATGCCAAAAAGGGGGAAGGGAAGAAGTAAATAGCTGCTGGGAAAGCAAAGAAGAAGGACTTCCCCCCTGAACTGAAAGTTGCGGACAGAAAAAGGACTAGGTCCGTAGCTGCCATCGAAGCTGCTGAAGGTTCAGATCCAAAGAGGTTGAAGTCCTCTGAGGATCCCGCTCTGGAACTTTTGTACAAGGAGATGGAGGAACAGATGCATCCTGGGTTGACCACTCAGAAGAAGATGGTGATGACTGAGGAGGAGAAGATAGCGAAGATGAAGGAGATTTCGCTGCTCAGTCAGATCCAACGATTAAAAGAGTCCAATGAGTACCTGACTTCGCAGGTTCAGAAGAAGAAAAATGTGCCTTCTGGATCTCGAATGAAGACTCAGAGGAAGTTGGTGGTCAATCCAGATCATGGTCCTCCTCCACTTCAGTTTGTTGAGGATTTTATTCCGATAGAGATGCTGGAGGTATGGATTCCGATCCGGAATAGGCATGCTGACACTGAAGGTGTAGAGATTGCTCCTCCGGAATTCATAAAGTACCCTCCTCCACTATTCAGGAACTCCAAGCAACTGGACCGGAAAGTAATATCTGAAGAAGTCGTCAGAGTAGGACGCGCTATCGGGGCCGTTGGTGATCGGAACAGGATGAAGCAGGTCCTGAACCGAGTCTTGGAGATGTATGAAATTCCTCAAGCTGCTTGGAATAATGATGAGGAATAGATCAGGAAATAGTTGTTCAGGAATTGTAATAGCTTCAGGATAACTGTAACTCCTATATCAATCAATGAAGTTATTTCATTTTCCTGAGTACAACTTATTGTTGACTCCTGAATTTACTTTTCTAAATCCTTATCAAGAACTGTACTAACTTATTCCTTGTTTTCATCTTATAGACTAAGTGCCTAGTTTGTCAGAAGGTACTGAACCTATTTCACTGACTAAGTCATTTAATTGTATAGATGAATAGGAATTTGCTTAAGGGTTTTGGCATCATCAAAAAGGGGGAAATTGTTGGGACAATCAGAAGTATTTTGATTAGATTCCAAAACCCCTGATGAATTTGCCTAAGTATAGTTGTTCAGGTTTGTCTAGTTCAGGATAGTCAGGTTAGGAATTCAGTTCAGGAGGAACACGCTGAAGACTGAAGAATATTAGAGTCGACCCAATTTACTGAAGTCTGATGTACAATCCATCCTGAAGAAGTCAGAGTCAGTTTTGCTGAAGATTGCCTGAACTGAAGCTGAAGAATGAAGCTTGATGATTCGTCCTGAAGACAATCCTGAAGTACCATTGGCTGATGTTTCTACTGAGTACACTAAACATATTCAGGACAGAACTTAGTCAGTGAAGAGTAAGTGGTAACCTACTGTGCTGAAAGCACATAAGACCTGACTTAGGCCTTGGTTCAGTTTACCTGAATAATGTAAGTCCAAAGCAAAAAGGTTACACATACTGGGCTGAATAATCTATCAGGCTGTGCTGAATGCACTTAAGACCTGACTTAGGCCTTGGTTCAGTTTACCTGAATCATGTAAGTCCAATGAAAAAAGGTTATTTACGCTATGGGACAAGAGACAAAGAAAATGTCAGTAAGACTCCAATAAGACAAACATTCAGACTGAGTTATGTACAAGAGACTCAGAGTATTGAATGTACGAGGAAGGACAAATGTCTGAAAGTCAACTAACTGTTAGAACGGAGAGCCAATGATCTTTCGACACGTATGTACGGAGTCTGCGCAGCATTTAATGCGGCATTTAATGCGTCTCAGAGTTGCAGGCGGTGGGACAAACTTGCCAGAATATGCATGGCGATTAGGTCAAACAGTACTTCTAGCCTGCAACCACCCTAAAAAGGAAAGATTTGATTTGATCTCCTCCAACGGATCTATTTTGAATCTTGCCTATAAATATGGAGAGCCTTGCACCCGTTCAAGGCCAACAGGAAATTTCCAAGCGAAAGCTCTCAAGAATCCAAGCACTCAAAGCATACTATAAGCAACACTCTGCAATTAAATTTCCCTAGTGTTGTAGTAGGATTCTCTATGTATTTGCCTAGATCGATAGCTCTAATATTTAGCATTGTTTTGTATTGCTAGAGCTATCTTAGTTGGAAACCAGAATACCAAACCACTCAGGGTGTGAGATTGGTTGGTTAGAAGGACTGGGACTTGTAAAACACCCAGGGGTCAGTTCCTAAGAGAGGAAGTTGGCTATTCGTGTCCCTTGGCACGTAAAAACCAAGTACATATCCTCAGGGTTTTGAGGATAGCTTCCAGTAAAATCAGGTCGTGGACGTAGGAGTTGGTTATCTCCGAACCACGTTAAAAAGACCCTTGTGTGCTTATTTACTGTTTTGTTCAGGATCATAACTGTCATCACTCTAAACTGAACATTCTGCATCGTTTTTATATTCAGGACTGAATCAATCACCCTGAATCTTAATATTGTGCAATCAGCCTTAACCATCAGTTTACTAAGCAACTCAGAGAAAATGTTTTTCAGAAACTAAAACGAGTAGAAACTAAGGGTTCACTTTCCGCACGTACTCTAGCTCACTGAGATAGTAGTCCAACTGACTTGCTTCCGAGCAGTCAGTAGGTTTGTTATCTCTACTGAGCTTCCGAGCACATTACTCACACTCAGCTTATCTGACTCGTTACTGAACTGTCTCTGCTGCCCCTGTGGACCTTTAGCATACTAAGTAATTCAGGAAATCCTGACTGAGAGTGTTAGAGCATTTTTCTGAGTCTTTCAAAAAAATCTGACATCAGTGTATCCCCCCCATACACTGATTTACTCGTTTCGGGACCAACAGACATGAAAGTGGTTTCTATGAGAGAATCAAAGGATTTATCTAAAATATCCACCTTTGAACTCTTTTCAGATTTGAAGGCTTACAAATTTGACATAAGTAAAAGAAAAGAACCTGACAATGCAAAGGTTACTTTGTAGATATTCTCATTAATGGATGCAAATTTACTTTTTATGATAAAGTATACCTTAGTGATTTATTAATATGTTTTAAATAAGCTTCACAGTAAATATTATCACACATAATATTTTTTAGTGAAAACAATTAATATTTTTGAAACTGATACTATTAATGCAGTTCACTGATATTTTTGTGCAGTTTATCAATACCCTTCAAACAAGTTTTATAGTAAATATTATTCACATGATACATTTTTATTTGTTATTGTTACATATGTATATGAGAAAACTATAAATTTTAGCCTTTTTTTATGGTACAGACTCTTTTTTGTCCACAAATTTATAAAAACTCTTTTTTGGCCTTTTATAAAAATAAGTGACCATATACCCTTAATTCTCATTTCCTTTTTTAATATATTTTTTTTCACCCCTAATCTTTTTCCTATTTCATTTCTTACACCAAATTAAAATAAGTGACTAATATACTTTTAATTATAATATTTTTTTGACGGAGTTGGGTCGGATTGATTTTTTACGTTCCTTTAACCTAGAAAATTTTAAAAATAACATGATTACGAATAATATTATCTTTATTAATTATTAAGAATTAAATAAGTATTCTTGAAAGGTAGGAAACTGGTCGGAGTCCGGTCAATTTTTTGAGAAATAGCATATTTAGTAAATTTTTTTGTGACGGAGTAAAGGTCGAAAAAAAAATTTAGATTATTTTTACTTAAAAAATACTATGCATATGTAGAATTTTAATTGACATTATCTTTTTTATTTTTACTAGTAAAATAACTAATATTTCTAAAAGTCGGATATTTCTACAAATTCATTAAAAATATCATTTGCACTAGTATATTTTTTTACGGAGTTGGGTCGGAATGATTTTTTACGTTCCTTTAGTGTAGAAAAAATTTAAAAGATACATTATTACGACTAAAAATATCTTTTTAAATTTTTAAGGATTAAATAAGTAATCTTGAAAGGTCG
>JAPKLY010004034.1:0-10293 GCA_026898435.1 Prunella vulgaris
CTATAAAATCTTTTGATTTACTTATGAATTGTGATTTTAAAAAAAAAAAAAATTAAGCGATTTTATATCTTTGTAAATATTTTATTTGTGTAGATATAATTAAGGAATAAATGCATATTCATTAAAACCTTCTAAGAAAGTTTTTTTTAATTTCAATTAATTAATTAATTGCACTATTAAAGAAATTGAATTGGATAGAATTGACGCATATTTTTTGTATCAGATTTTTAACATTGTTATTTTATTTAATATAAAAATTATATATTTATTATGAATTATAATTTAAATTTATTAGAGGATTGTTGAATTAGTTGTTTCAATTTAGTTTTGTGAATTTGAGTTTGTTAAGGAGTGTTAGAGTATTGTTATTTAAATTTATTTAGGTGAATATGAGTTAATCAAAGACTTTTGAATTATTGTTATTTACATATTATTTAGAAATTTAAGTTTTATATTAATTGTTGAATTGTTGTTGACAAATTAAATAAAAATTTATAAAATAGTATTCGTATACAAACTTATTAATTAGTAAGGTTTATATAGATATTTTAATTCAATAATATTATTATTTAAAAAATCAAATCGATTTGGTTCGATAATCGGAATTTCATCTGGGATTGAAACGAATTTGAAAATGGCCCATGAATTTTCAACAACAGTCATTCATTTTAGCCCACCGATTGAGAAAAATGAAGAAACAACAAAGAAGCCATTTCCTCCACCTAAGCTTGCTGTCGAAAATTGAGTACTGGAATTCGCCAATGCCATCGCTGCCGTTCACTAAGCTCTTCACCGGAATTAATGGAGGAAACCGCCGTTCGAAGCTCCAACAGACACCGTCCACTCTGAACCACCACAACCACCGCTTCCTCCTCTGTTCGAAGTCCATAGAAGTCATTCACACCCAAAATTAAATCGAAGCCGCACACTGTTGAAGATGCATCGGTGCTCAAAAAAAAAAACTTCAACCACTGCCATGGCCGGAAAATTGAATAAGTTCACCGGAAGCCACCTATGTTCTCTCTATCTTCATCAACAATCACCGCCGGAAGTTCGAGCCGATGCCTGAAAGCCAACTTCAGCAATCGAAGCTCCACTCGCCTCTTGCAAACCATTGACCATTGTCGGAAATGGCTACTTCCACTCGACCTCCATGAATCTGAAGAAATGCTCCATGAATTGAAATTCAAACTGGCCGAAGGCGGGTAAATGAAATCGATCAGCAGGGAATAGTAGGCGGCTTGACTTCAAAGACATACCTTGATCGACTGCCCTAAATTGGGTCATATGAAATTTGGGGATGAAAATGAACTAATGAAAATTTGGGTTTCAAATAATGAAAGTGGGTGCATCAATTTAATTTATCATTAAAGGGATAGTTGTTGATATGGCGAACTAATACGTCGGTTTCAAAAATAATCCCCAAGGTTCGCCAGGTCACCAGTGCCAGAGCTCGCCCGTCTGTGGGTACACCAGAGCTCGCCCTATACATTGGAATCTGGTCAAGGCTCGAGAGCTCGCCCGACCTACGAAGCTCGCTGGGAGCTCGCCTGTAGGCTCACTCGTTAGTCAATAGGATCCTGATGGCGCGCTCTTTTTTCCTCCGTCCGGTTTGTCCACAAGGGTGGTTTACGGCGAGGTTTTTAATGAGGTCCATCTAGTCTAAGGCATAGTAGTAGGACGAGGCACGGTAAGGGAAGCGGTGTGAGAGATCAAGACGAGGGTAAGGAGCTCTCGTCAACACCGGAAGCCACATAGGCTCATAAGGTGCCGTCTCACACTCGCACACCTATAAATAAGACCTCTCTTGTACTATTCAGACGATTCTCACAAATTCGGAAAATTAATACAATCCACACTGCAATATTTCTCTCTCTAAACTCTCTACTCTCCCTCCTCATATTACATCCAAGAACACAAATTCTTGGATTATTGTTTGATAGGATTAATATGTTGTAAAGCCACATAAACAAACATCGATTAACAAATTCTATCAACAATAGTGATCACATTTTATATATTATTACACATAATTATATATTTATGCATGTACACTTCGAACACCCGTGGGTGCATATAACCTGGGCCTTTGAAAATATAAGTTGCAAAATCTGTCAACCTGACAAAAATGAAATAAGTGATCCAATGGATCAGTCCTACGCTGGCCCAATCCAACCCATTTTAATAACCCAAACAAACAAAATTTAAAGATTTTTAAAGATGACACATGTTATATGCACTCACATTTCACACACCTCACAAATTATCAATTTTTTTTAATAATTTTATTCTTCTCTTTATTTTATTTTTTCTGTGCATCCACTCTTTCTCTATCTTTACATTTTCTTTTCTCTTTTCTTCTCATAGTCTTGCGTAGTTTCTCACATCATGCTTACTCTCCATTAAATTTTCACAACAACAGCGCTGCTTTCTCCATTTGCGACTCCTACTTAACAAAATGAAAAAAGAAAAGGTAAGAACAATCGTGAAATTTTTTCCTTCCTCAATCTTCATTCATCTTCTTCATCTCTTCTCTCAACCTCTATTTCTACATTCAAGTACATGATTTTTTTTCGATTCTGGTTATCCGAAATAAAGTACAATTTTTTAATTTTTTTTAACGAAATTTAAGCCCTTTTCCAAAAAAAATTAACAATTTTTTTGTTCCTTCGAGTTACACCTACTTTTTTTTTCTATTTTTTCAAAATATAATCGAGAACTTTTTCTTAATTTAAATAATTTCCCGATCTAAGTAGACGTTTAGTATATTGATAAAAAAAAAAAGTTTTTTCCGAAATCAAAAGAACAATTAGGATTAAAAAATAAAAGTTTTCTAACTATCTTGTTATTCTATAACATAAATAGGCGATTCTTGTTTTTTAACCATTTATGGAATGGAAATTGAACTCCCCTTTGGTTCAACCTGAAAAAAACCTTTCCTTTATAAACCCGTTTTAAAGGAATTCCATAGAAAAATTGAAAATTTTAAAAAGAAGTATTTTCGTGTTGGAACAGTTTTCAAAGTAAAAACAAAATTACTTTGAAAAGATTCTAAACAAAAAGTTGGGTTATCAAAAGGTTTTTTTTAAGAAAAAGAATAATAAAAGACCTTTTAAAAGTAAATCCAATTCTATTATTTAGATTAAAAGACATCGGAGTCTATAAATCAAGCTAAAAGAAAAAGATTCCATAATAAACAATCAAATAATTCACGAATCATTTAGTCAAATTCAAATTCATTTAATCGAATTGGGCAAACTCTTCATTGAAAAATAAAAAACTGAAGAATCTGACTGATAGAACAAATACAATTTTAAATCAAATAAAAAGAATTATAAAAGAAAAAAATAAAAGTAATTCCAAGACTAAATAATCTCAGCCCTACAAGTTATAATGCTAAAAAATTAGACAAACAACAAATGTTAAAAAGAAAAATTGCTCGATTAATCTGTAAATTAACCTCAAAACAGATTGTTTGAAAAGATATATTAATTTTTTGTTTGTGCTTTTCATTTCACGTTTATCTTTTCTTTTTTGGAAAATTTTCAAAATTCAAATAAAAACAAATTGATTTTTTATTATTTTTTAATTTTGAAAAAATTATTATCTAATATATTGGTATTTTACAAAAACATATATAGATATATTTTGGGAGTTGTTCCGATAATTAGCGGGTGTACAAATTTAGGGAGAAAAAGTAAAAAAAAAATATTTATTATAATTTATATAATTTGAATTAATAAAATTATTAAGTGTGTGTATTTTTAACAAATGTGGGTGCCAAGGCCTTTAAAGATATCAAATGTAAACACATCTTTTGTTGGACCAAAAAACGAAATATAAATTTACACAGGGATTTATATCTTTGCATTAATCACGTAATTTAATTTGAGTGCAAATATTATTATATTTTAGGTACACAAGTGATGCTCGTAGTTGAATTTTTTATTTTATTTTTTTAATAACAGAGAATGGGAGAGAAAAAAATCAAGATTTAAGACAATAAAAAAGATTTTTTTTTTTTTGTACAGACATGTGCATATTACTTTTGTATAGATGTTTGGACATTATTTTTGAACAGATGTGTGCAAATTAATGTATGTAAATAATGTGTGCAAGTAATACGTGCAAATTAACGTGTTCAAATAACGTGTGCATATTTGAAAAAAATTGTATGAATTAGTAAATTATAAATTTAAAAATTGAAAAAATATTAATCAAATAATTTTATAATTTATAAAATATATAATTGAATAATAAAATTAATTAAAATTATTGGTAATCAATATGACGTAAAGAGATTAAAGGGGCAGACTGTGAATTGATGGACAAAATTTAATAATAATTTAAAAGAAAAGGTTAAATAATTAAATTAATTAAAATTTATATAGGAACAAAATTATTTTAAAATGTAGTAATAATGAAAAGTTGAATTAAAATTTTAAATAAGTAATTCAAAAGGTGGAAAGTAGGGACAAAATATTAAATCAAATTATCAAGAAAAAAAAAAGGATTGGACGGCTGCAAGCCTGCAACAGGTCAGAGAAAAAGTGGGGAAGCCCACTTTATAAACCAAATTGCAATTTTCTTATTAGGGGACCAAATTAATACTCCCTCCGTCCCAGAGGATCTTGCAAATTTTTTTTTTTTGATGTTCCAAAGGAACTTATAGACCCAAAAAAGAAACTCTTTTATAAACTTCACTCTCACAATATCTACATATTTACACAAAATGCCATTACTTTTTATACTTTTTGGGCCCACATTACACTCAATTCAACTAACTTTTTCATTTTTTACATAAAATTTTACCAAATTAACCCTCAAAACACTATTTTTTCTACTTTATTTTACTTTTTTCTTAATTTGTGTGCCCCTCCTCCCTTGCAAATTTCTCTGGGACGGGGGGAGTATATAGGTTTGATTTTATATGGGGTTGTAAAATCAACCAATATGTTATTGATACATTTTAAATTTTATAAATTATCAAACGACTTACTTTACTTTTATTTGGATAGGTGAATTTGAAAATAAATAGATTTTAAAATAAAATACATGCAAGAATATATATATTTCAAATCACGAAATATAAAAAGTTGAGAGAAAGGAAAAAGTAAAAAAAATGTATTTTAAATAGCATGATTTTGATGAAAATTTAAAAATTTACCATTTTAAATATAATTTAAATCTATGCAAGAATTTATAAACTTTTAAATATCTTATAAATAATTTTTAAAAACTTATAAGTTCAGTCAGACAATGACACTCTAATGGGGTGTTTGGTATAATTATAATGAATGGAAAATTAATTGAAATGAAAATAGTTCTCAAATCGTTCACATATGATAGATTACTTAGTTTATTGAAATTAAAATCACAATAAAATAATTTCAAACAAACACTATAATTTTAATTATCATTACTTAGCTTCAAAATGCCCCTAATTCTATCGTAGCGTAAGTCTACATCTTCTCTAATAAATTGCTTATGTTAAAATGTAAAATTAAAAAATGTGACTATCTACAGCTTCTATAGACACACTACATCAGCTTTCCTTTTCCAATATTTCTATCTATTTTAACATTTCATACCATATTTCTTACATTCACTAATATGGCTCGAATCAACAATTTAATTTTCAAAGTTAGCCGGAAAAACCCAGAGCTGATCCCTCCGGCGAAGCCTACACCGCATGAATTCAAACTCCTCTCCGACATCGACGATCAAGAGGGCCTCCGTTTCCAAATTCCGCTCATATATTTCTACCGAAAATGCCCCTCCATGGAGGGCAAAGACCCCGTCAAGGTTATCCGCGACGCCATCGCCAAGGCCTTGGTTTTCTACTACCCATTTGCCGGCCGTCTCAGGGAAGCCGCCGGCCGGAAGCTGGTGGTGGAGTGCACCGGGGAGGGGGTGGTGTTTATTGAGGCCGATGCTGATGTCACGCTGCAGCAGTTGGGCGAAGTCCTTTATCCACCCTTCCCATGCATGGAAGAGCTGCTTTATGATGTCCCGGGCTCCAAAGGAATCGCCAATTCTCCTTTGCTGCTTATTCAGGTATTATTTCACTAATTTATATACATGTATATGATCAAGATTAAAATATCAGTATAACTGAAAATATTAAAATTTTAAATTGGTAGAAATATCGATTGATATGTGGATAATTAAATATCGATATCGTTAAATTTAAAAATTATAAAGAATTTAAAAGCAAGCATTTAATACATAAATTTAACAAAAAAATTTGAATAAATTTTACAGTTATGACAAATTTATATATATACACTACTTTTTGGAGCTTTTTTCAAAATTTATCGATATTTTTTTCGATATCTAACGGTTTAATTTGTGGAAAAAATAAGCAATGTCAATATTATAGATCGATATATAACAACATTTTTTTAATAAATATTATGAAAATAATTAATAATTATATTAATAAAAATTACATTAGATAAATTATAAACATGGTCAACTTTTAAATTAAATGTAAAAATAACAAAATACATAATATGCGTGAGTAAATTAATATTAAATTAAGTAGTTCAATTAAAAAAAAATTAAAAGACAAAGGCTACTCATTTTCATACTGACAATTTTTATGGTTGCATCCAAACTCAACATCAATATTTATTTCTTCCTTATCATTTTTTCAAGAAATACCTGCTCAAATATATATTGTAAAACTTCGTAAGTTATATATATATAATATATGTCATGTAAAAGTTGCACACTACCATCAGTTTTCCTCACAGATGTGTATCATAAACTGAAACTAAGGAAAAAAAAATGGGAAAATACACATTTTTGTCCTATAAGTTTCGTTGACTTTGATTTTCGTCCTCTTAAGTTTTGAATTTTTGTTTTCGTCCTTTAACTTACAAAAAATTATGGTTTTCATCCTCTTAAGTTTTGAATTTTTATTTTCGTCATTTAACTTACAAAAAATTATGGTTTTCATCCTCCAACCGCCTATAACCAGTCATACAACCGGTAATATACACGTGGTTCCATTTTTTATTTCTTTCTTTTAAGCAAAATACTGACGTATGGTATTTAGAGGGAATTAGGTCTTGATGGATAAAATACAGGATTAATTAACTGTAAATTCTCTCCCAAATCAAAACCCTAGTCGATCAAATCTAGGCATGGAGGCTTGAGAAAATTAGGGAAAAATGAACAAAGATCCCCAAATCAAAACATTCAAAAGCCTAAATTCTTTTGAGTGCATATTACTGCACGGAAAGGAAGAGTGGTGTCTTCAAGAAATTTGTATGAATCAATGAGTTTCGAGAGCAATATTAAGTGTCATTATGATTTATGTTGGACTGGCGAACTAGTATCATTCGTATATGAATAATCGCCAAGGTTTGGCAGGTCGTCAGGACCCACCCAGATCCTTAAAGGTGCGGAGCTCGCCCACATGGAGATGACTCACCTGCGTAGCTCGCCCAAAATGGGTCATCTCTGTCATCCTAGAGCTCGCCCAGAGCTCGCCTTGTATCCCCAGGAAGGCCTCGTCGAGTTCCATCATCGCATAACGTCCGTAAGCCACACAAGGCACTGGAGCTCGCCCCAGAGCTCGCCCAAACCACTGTAGCTCATCTCCGAGCTCGCCGACGAGCTCGCCTATTAGTCAAATAGGACCCGATGATGCGCTCTTTTTCCCTCCGTCCGGTTTATCCACAAGGGTGGTTTACAACGAGGTTTTTAATGAGGCTCATCCAGTCTAAGGCATAGTAGTAGGACGAGGCATGATAAAGAAAGCAGTGTGAGGGACCAAGACGAGGGTAAGGAACCCTTGTCAACACCGGAAGCCACATAGGCTCGCAAGGTGCCGTCTCACACTCACACACCTATAAATAAGACATCTCTTGTACTATTCACACAATTCTGAAAATCAAGACAGTGCCCATTACAATATTTCTCTCTCTAAACTCTCTACTCTCCCTCCTCATATTATATCCAAGAACACAAATTCTTGGATTATTGTTTGATGGAATTAACATGTTATAACTAGTCACATAACAAGCACGATTAATAAATTCTATCAACAGTTTCGTTGCACGATTTGTACATCATATTCAAAAATAAACCCGGACAGAATATTCTATGGACGTAAGTATTGGACGGTATTTGGGAGGAAATTTACGATTAAAAGTGTATTTTGTCAAGACCTAATTCCCTCCAAATACACACATATTTGTATTTTATTTTTAAAAAAAGAAAAAAAAATGGATCTACGTTTGTTCCACCGGTTGTATGACTGGTTATAAGCGGTTGGAGGACGAAAACCATAATTTTTGATAAATTAAAGGACGAAAATAAAAATTCAAAATTTAAGTGGACGAAAATCATAATTATTGGTAAGTTAAAGAACGAAAATAAAAATTCAAAATTTAAGAAGATGAAAATCAAAGTCAACAAAATTATAGGACAAAAATGTGTATTTTAAAAAAAAAAATGATGGTTATATAGTTTTCTATTGATAAAAGAAAGCTACTCATTTTTAGGTCACGCGCCTGAAATGCAATGGGTTCATCTGCTCGTTCAGCATCAATCACACAATGTGTGATAGCATCGGAGCTGCACAATTTCTGTGTGCCATTGGAGAGCACGCACGTGGCGCTGAAGTCCCATCAATTCAACCCATTTGGCAAAGGCAACTTCTCAACGCACGCGATCTACCGCGTTTGTTGCGCACGCACCACGAGTACGACACTACACCAAATACCGGAAAACCTCGTACTCATATTCCATTCCCACCCAACAACATGGTGCGACGCACTTTCTTCTTTGGAGAAAAAGACATATTTGCCCTCCGTCATCTCTTACCAACTAACCTCCGTCATTGCTCTAAGTTCCAACTTCTAGCTGCGAGTATTTGGCGCTGTAGGACCATCGCTCTCTCTCTCCTAAGGACAAAGTGGTCAAATTGTTATGCACTGTGAGTGCTCGAGAGTGGCTTCCCAAGGGGTACTATGGAAACGCCGTCGTTTTTCCGGCGGCAGTCACCACTGCTGAAAAGTTAACAAAAAGTCCATTACATTATGTGATTGAGCTTATAAGGAAGGCAGTATCGGAAGCAACGGAAGAGTACGTGAAATCTATGTTTTAAAAGCGGAAGCGGAAGTTGACCCGGCCACCTCAATATTTTGGGTCGGACCGGGTTCAATCGGGTCTAACAATTTTTAAAGCGGTTGAACCGGTGTGACATCATAAATGCATAATATATAATTATAAATATTTATATATATATTTTCTAATAAATTATATATTTTATGAATAAATTTTATTGAAATAATAAATTAAAGTTAGATATTATACTGGAGGAAGGTGGAGACTTAGAGTTGTGTTTTCAGTATGTAAAATTATATCTATTATCTAGGGTTATGAATTAAAATTAGACATTATATTATTAAATTATATTTAATATGTATTATATATATAATTAATTTAGTTAATTCTGTATAAAAAAATACAATTTTATCAAAAAATTAGTCAAAGCGCCGTTTCGGCCGGTCCAACCCGGTTTTTACCGCTTTTCAGGCGCTTTTGAAAATGCCCGATCCAACGTATTAAAGCGGCCCGGAGAGGTGTCCGAGTAGCGGTCGGACCGGTCCGACCGGCCGGTCCGATCCGCTTTTTAAAACACAGCGTGAAATCGGTTGCAGATTTAATGGTGATTACAGGTCGGCCAAATTTTGCAGAGTGTGAAAGTACTTTTTTGGTGTTTGACCTGACACATGCAGGCTACAGTGAAGTTGATTTTGGGTGGAGCAAGGCAGTTTACAGTGGACCTGCAGAAGATAGTGTTGATTTAATTTCTGGGTCAGCCAGCTTTTTGACATCAATTAAAAATATTAAGGGCGATGACGAAAAATTGATTCTCATGTGTTTACCATCCAACACCATGGATGCCTTCGTGAAGGAACTTGAAATGCTGATGGAGAACGCCCGAAAAAGTATGAATAGTTCGGCATTGTGAATGCTATAAATTTGGGTTTCAATTTACGATCTACTCTTATGATATTAGGAAGTGATGCACATATTTTAGAATATTCCAGCAAAGAGGGAAATATAAATAAATTGAAGAAATTTCTCAATTGTGTTGTTTCAAATTTTTCAATAGTAATGAGAATGAAATTTTATTTTTCTTTTTTTACTCTTACATATGTTGAATAAGAGTTTGTGTTTATGGTGGTTACATCATTAGTGTTGTGCTCCAATTTTTTTAATAAGTTTGTTGATGGGCGAGCCACTCGAGGTAATTCGAAGAATCAAGAGGTC
>JAPKLY010004035.1:0-16071 GCA_026898435.1 Prunella vulgaris
AGATCGTCGTCGTCATTTTTGGAAATTCACTGGTAAATAACTTTTGGCAATATGATCGATAATAGTGAACATTTGGACATTCATATAGAAGTGTTAATAGATGCACTGCTCATCCAAGTGGCTTTTAGAAGCTGATTTTATATTGTAGCTCAATATAAAACAAATTAGTATCCAAAAAATAATTTATTAATACCCAAAAAATAACTGAGTAATACCCTATACTATATCAACAATAACCCAAACATTAATAAGTTATACTGCAATAATAACTTATTAATACCTCAAGAGCAATTGATTAAACACGAAGAACAACTGATTAATACCACATACTATATTCAATAATAGCCCAATCATTAATAAGTTATACTGCAAAATCAATTTAGTAATACCTCAAAAACACTTGATTAATACTTGAAAAACAATTGATTAATACCTGGAAAATAATTGAGTAATATGCGCAGAACAAGTCAGTAATACCCCAAGAACAAGTCAGTAATACCTCAATTGCCAAAAAATACACAGTGCAACGTGTAACTGTGTGCTTTAAAAAAATCAATATTAGAGTCAAAATTGAACTTAAAATTCAAATGCATGGTAGGCATCCAAGTACAAACAAGAATTTGCATTGTTAAATTAATTTATTTTTAGTTATACTTGTTGGTAGAATTTGCTAATTGAGTTGATTATGTGGCTGATTTATCACTGTAATCCTACCAAACAATAACCAAGTAATGTTCTTGAGAGTGTTCTTATAGAGAGCGAAAGTAGAGAGAAGAAGTATTTTGGATATAATGAACTTTAGAGCGAGAAAAGTGTTACAATGACCCAATTTATATGTTTGCATGTAATGAGGTGACACTTAGTGGGCTTATTTAGCCTGATGTGCTGACAAATGTCCTCAACACATGTCATCATGCCTACTATTACCCTATAATTACAGTGTTTTGTCCTACTACATCACTATTAGCACCCTATATAGCTATTGACTTCACTTCGGACTGGGCGAGCTCCCTTGCCTTGTGTTGCTCCGGGATGCGTTGATGGTAGTAGGATTGGGTCATTGGTCCCTTGCGAGCTCCCCTTTCTCCTTGATGTTCACCTGGTCAGAGATTGATGACGTCACCAATCACCTTGATCCAGAAAGTTGGCAAGTTGATCAACCTTTTCAGATAGTTGTTGATCCAGAAAGTTGGCAAGTTTAGTCTCCTGCTGAGTCTGCACATCTGAAACCATCTGATTGCAGTTCTGAATGGCATCCTTGGTTTGCTCGGAAATGACAGTGAGCTCTACATTGATTTCAGACCGAGCTTCCCCAAAGAGATCAATTGCTGCATGCATATCAGAGGCCATATCATTCAGGTCTTTATCCAGCCTTTTCATCTTCTTATTCAGAGTTTTAGAATTTGAATCAACCCTACTTGCCTGTCGCTCAACGAAAATTACCCTTCTGTGCATATTCGAAAGAGCTCGTGAGGAATTTTCAGTGAACATAGCCGCTGGGGTGATCCAGTTTCCTCTAACTCGGATAAGACCTGATCGACCCTCTCCTGAAGCCTCCGCTGCCCCGGGTCCAAGGGGTGCATCATCGGCCAGTGCACTGACTCCCTCAGTGCCACCTTGCTGATCGTCATCAGCAATCACCACCACCTCCATTTCAGCTTCCTTCTCCTTTCCCTTCTCTTCAGCTAACTGAGTCTCGGGCTCAGGATATGTTCTGCGGACTGTTCTCATAAAATCCACCATTTTGATCAGATGATGTAGAGAGTTAACACCAAAATGATCAAAGAGGGCGGCTTCTAAATCTGCAATGCAGTCCCATCCTCTGGACTCTCCTAGCTGGCTGAGCTCAGACCAAGTAGCATTTCTGATCATGGCAAAAGTGCGGAGTTGCACAACTGCCTCCTTCTGAGCCTCAGTAAGATCAGGGAATCTCCTTTCCACCATCTCAGCAGCCTCTCCCCTTGCAACTATTTCAAAATCTGATAGACTGTTCACATCGGGCGCAGGGAAAGGCCATGGTGCTTCAGCCTGAACTGGTTCAGCAGCCTCTTGCTCAACTCCTCCTTCCTGAGCAGGCTCTTCCTGACCCAAACTCTGATAGGTTTCAGCAATAGTAAGGATCAGCTGGTTGGGTTCAGGGGATGCAATCGGAGCAAATTCAGGAACAGCCTGCGCCTGAGCTGGTTCCTTCTCAACAGCTTCAGCAGAATCCTGCGCCTGAGCTGATTCCTTCTCAATAGATTCAGCAGATTGCATCTCCATAAGCTTCTTCTGTCGCCCAGCTGACCCAGAGTAGAGAAATTTCAGCTTTTGTTGCTTGGGTCTGGAAGGCTTAGATTTATCCTCCGCTGGCTTTGCTGTATCAGACTCTGAAGACTTGCCTGCCTGAGCCTGGACTTTCCCAGTCATGCTCGCCTGGGCCTTCTTCTTCTGAGTCCGAGGCCTTCTCCTTATGCCAGCATCATCGGAATAAGCTCTGAAGAGATGGATTTTCACTGGGATCTCGAGTGATTGGGCCTGATCCACATCATCGAGATCCAGAGTCTCCAAGAGCATGGAGATCTTGGTGCCAAAATGCATCTTGGCCTCAAAAGTCGCCTGCCCCTCTGGCGAGTACTTGATTTTGCTGGTCTCAGCCACCAGCATTTGGAGGAAGTAACCCTCCCAGTCAAAATTGTGCAGAGGGGCGTCGGAGATAGCCATCATTGTGAACAGCTTCGGCCTGGAGATCTGCTCCAATCCTCCAGCAATTCCCATCACTCCCTGACTCGTCAGGTCGAAGAAGTGACGGTTTTCAGTCCTCAAGACTGATTTATTCAGGCCGGACTTCAGCACGACATCTCCATCACACAGGGACTGGAGAAAATCCTTCTCATTCCCAAACCCATACTCCACTGGGCTTCGTCCTTTGTTGGGAAGATTGAAAACCTCCTTAATCTTCTCCCGAATGTTGAAGGTGACCCACCTCCTGACCATCTCCTCCTCACCACCCTTTCCCTTCTCACAGGTGGTCAAGGGAATACAAGTTTCCCATTCCTGGGAGTCCTTGTTCTGCGCCATCTTCAGGTAGAAGGCAGCAATGAGTCTGGGGTGGAGCCTCTGTGGCTTTGCAGTGACGAACTGCAGAAGACCTGCATTATTAAAAAGGTCTCGCACAGGCATAATATCAGGGTTATTAGAAGAAAAATCCCCATAAGGCTCGTAGTGTATTTCGTTCCTTAAGTGGAAAAGGTTTCCAAAAAAGGTATCTGCAGAAGGTGAAGCCATTGAAGATTTTGAGAGATTTGAAGAGAATCGGTTTTTAGAGAAGATAAGTTAAGAAAATATTGGGTGCATAAAAGTTTTAACAACACGATCTTCTCTTATTTATAGAAAGAAAAATTCGGTTTTAATCGGACGGTTTAGAAAATAGTGACCTATGGAATTCAATGGACAAGATTGAGCAGTAAAAAGCATTTGCCTTTTCGGTTCTTCAAAGGTAATTGGTCAAAATTTTATTGATAACTGTTCCCGCCCACAGTGCATTAAATGCGCATTAGAGCATGTCCGTATTTAATTCAAACAAATTGAATTAAATAATAATCGAATATTAAAACGAACGGCTGGGATCATTTGGCAAATTAAATTGATTTGACAATACAGCAAACAGTAAAAAGGATAATGCACGCAATATCAGATGACAAAAAAAAAGGAAACATACCAGTCAGTCAGATAAGTATTCTGACTGATACCACTTATTGCCCTATCAGGGTGACAAGCCCTGAGTTCAGTGTCCTGAATCTTAGTCAGTCTATACTGATCATCCATTTTATACTGAATGTTCCTCCTACAACCATTCACATTCTCTCTGAGTTCCCTTCATCCTGAGTCCATATGAACTATTCCCCCTGACCTTGTGCATTCTGATCAGAGATTCAAACTGAATCACCTAAACCTGGGTCAAGGAGTCCTAACTCTACTGATAACTCAACAAACCTGGTTTCAGGCAAAGCCTTAGTCAGGATGTCAGCTCTCTGTTTTTCAGTAGGGACTCTCTCCATCCTGATGTCCTTCTTCTCAACATGATCTCTGATAAAGTGATGCCTGATGTCTACATGCTTACACCTTGTATGTAAGACTGGGTTTTGAGATATGGCAATGGCACTATTATTGTCACAATAAATTGGGACTTCAGTGGCCTCAACTTGGTAGTCTCTTAGTTGTTGTTTCAGCTAAAGAATCTGAGAGCAACAACTGCCTGCCGCCATATACTCAGCCTCAGTAGTAGACGTTGCAACACTGGTTTGCTTCTTAGAAAACCAAGAGATCAGTTTACTCCCTAGAAACTGACATGTGCCTGTAGTTGATTTCCTATCAAGTCTACAGCCTCCATAATCAGCGTCTGAATAGCCAGTCAGTTCTAGGTTGTCATCAGAGGGATACCAAAGTCCTAAGTTGACTGTACCTCTTAGGTATTTCAGAATCTTTTTGGCACTCTCTAGATGACTCTTCTTTGGATCAGACTGATACCTTGCACAAACTCCAACTGCATAAGTGATGTCAGGACGACTAGCAGTCAGATATAATAAAGATCCTATCAGTGCCCTATATTCAGTCTGATTTACTGAGGCTCCTTCTTTGTCAGGATCCAGCTTCTCATTTGTGTTCATGGGAATACGTGAGACTCTGCTGGACTGAACTCCAAATTTCTGAATCAAGTCCCTCGCATACTTGGACTGATTAATGAAAATTCTGGAGTCAGTTTACCTGACTTGGAGACCCAGAAAGAAATTCATTTCTCCCATCATTGACATCTCAAATTTCCCAGTCATCAGCTTGGAAAATTTCTCACAAAGCTTCAGATTAGGAGATCCAAATATTATGTCATCCACATAAATCTGAACCAAGAGAATGTCTTCCCCTTCTGTGATCCGGAAGAGGGTTCTGTCCACTGTTCCTTTCACGAACCCGTGGTCTATCAGGAATTGGGATAATGTATCATACCAAGCTCTCGGAGCTTGCTTCAGGCCATAAAGGGCTTTCTTCAGGTGGTATACTTTATTACCGACTTCGAATCTAGGAGGTTGCTCAACATACACCTCTTCATTCAGTACACCATTCAGAAAAGCACTCTTTACGTCCATCTGATACACTTTGAATTTCTTGAATGTTGCATAAGCCAGAAACAACCTGATTGCTTCTAATCTTGCGACTGGAGCAAAGGTCTCATCATAGTCGATACCTTCGACCTGAGAGTAACCTTTTGCTACAAGCCTGGCCTTATTTCTGACAACAACATTCTTCTCATCCCTCTTGTTCTTGAAAACCCATTTGGTGCCAATAACATGTTGACGCCTAGGTCTATCCACTAACTCCCAAACCTGATTCCGCTCAAACTGATTGAGCTCATCTTGCATGGCTAAGATCCAGTTGGGATCAGCTAGAGCTTCTTCTATGCTTGTAGGTTCCTGATCACTCAGGAAGCAACAAAACATAGCGCTTTCACCAAAGGACAACCTCGTCCTGACCCCCTCATTGATATCTCCAATGATATCAGCCAATGAGTGATCATCTAGCCATCGCCTCCTGCTGACTGAAGCACTGGGAGCTACTGATGTTCCATTGCCTGATCCTGAAACATTAGTCTCAATAATAATAGGCAAAGAAGCGGAACGAGCAAGAACAGGGGATACTGAGTCATTTCCTGAGGGTTGACCAATATCAGAGAAATTGTTTCCCCCTACAGTGTTGGACTCAGTAATTGTCTCAGGTGCAGAAGCATCATCACCGACATTACGTACCTCAGGTTGAGTCTGTCCCTCCGTCTGAGACTCAACATTTTCCGAGGCAGGGGCTTGCTGAGGGTTGGTCTGAAGTCCATCCTGATCTTCATCATCATCATCCCATCCCTTGGGAGCACTGACAAGTTTGATCTTGAATTCAGGATTCTTCAGACTCAGCCTGGTTACCCTTTTGGTAATTCCCTCAGTATCAGGACTTGGAACCTGTTTCCTATGCACTGATGCAGTCTCATCAAACACAACATGAGGTGTTTCCTCCACACAAAGGGTCCGACAGTTATACACCCTGAAAGCTTTACTGACTGAGGAGTATCCTAAGAAAACTCCCTCATCAGATTTGCTATCAAAGGCTTTCAGCTGGTCTTTCCCATTGTTCAGGATGAAACACTTACACCCAAAAATATGGAAATAAGAGATGCGAGGTTTCCTCTTGTTCCAAGTCTCATAGGGTGTCTGAGCATGTTGTTTGTTCAGCATAGATCGGTTCTGAGTGTAGCAAGCAGTGTTGATTGCTTCAGCCCAGTACTTCTTGGGCAGTCCTGATTCAGCCAACATGGTCCTGGCAGCTTCCTTCAGGGTTCGATTCCTTCTTTCAGCTACCCCATTCTGCTGAGGGGTCCTAGCTGCAGAAGTCTCATGAGCTATACCATGGTTAGTACAAAAGTCAGTTATAATAGAGTTTATAAACTCGGTTCCTCGATCTGATCGAATCCTGACAATGCTCTGACCCTGTTCAGTACTCAATTGCTTGAGTAACTCAGGAAGCTTGACCTGTGTCTCCTTTTTGTTCAGCAAGAAAATAACCCATGTGTACCTGGAATAGTCATCAACAACAACAAGGGTATATTTCCTACCATTTATGCTGACAGGAGTTACTGGACCAAAGAGATCCATGTGCAGGAGCTGAAGCACTCTGTCAGTAGAGAAGGCTTCCTTCACCTTGAATGAGGCTTTGGTTTGCTTGCCTTCCTGACACGCTCCGCACACGTGGTCTTTGCTAAAAACTTCATTAGGCAGACCATCTACAAGAGAAAGTCTAGAGATTTTGTTAATAATCTTGAAGTTTAAGTGACTCAGACATTTATGCCAAAGCCAACTGAGCTCAGAGGAGCTCTTAGCGACCAGACAGGTTTCAGGAGGGCTGCTCTTGAAGTCAGCAAAGTATACATTGCCCCTCCTGACTCCTGTAATCAGAACCTGCAGTGTAGATTTGTCCTTTACGAGACACATGTTAGATGTAAATTCTACACTATATCCTCGGTCACAAAACTGACTAACCGAGAGCAAGTTATGTCTCAGTCCTTCAACATATGATACATTCATTACACGGACAGAGTTAATAACAAGGGTTCCGAATCCTCTGGTGAAACCCTTAGAGTTATCACCAAAGGTTACCTGCGGGCCTTCTTGAGCTACATAATCCTGAAGGAGATCACGAAATCCGGTCATGTGCCTGGAACATCCTGAGTCCAAGTACCAGTCCTTCATCAGATCCTCCTTCTTCTTCTTGTAGCCCGCAGTGACCTGAAAAGAATCAGGCCTCAGGTACCCATCTCGTATTGGGTCCTACTGAGTCAGCCATACCCTTCGGGATCCAGATTTGTCTGACAATTCTGACAGCATCAGAAGTGTAGACCTGTTTCCCTGAAATGTCAACATACACAGTTCTCTTCTTCCTTTGTGCCTGGGAAGTTGAGGGTGTATGGGTGTCAGCCTGAGATACAGGAGCCCTATTTTGATTTCTGGGGATGGGCCTCCTGTTTCTCCTTGACCTGGGTGCATTGGGCTGAAGTCTGTCCTGAGCAGGAGTAGCTCGAGCCTGACCTCTTGGCACATGAGGTCTGGCCTGAGTGTTTCTGGAGTCAGGTCTCCATTGCCTTTCAGAGGCCACTTGGTTTGTCCTTCTTCTTAAAGAATTGGGACGCTCCTGATGGGCTCTGTGCCCTGTCTGAGGAGTCTGAACCTCAGTAGTCCTAGGTCTTGCCTGAGGTCTCCTTTGTCCTGAGTTCCTTTTGTTCTGAACATTTCTAGGCTGGGCCTGAGAAGTGCTAGGAACAAAATTCTTCCCAGTTTCAGGATTCCTAGGCTGGACCTTGGAGTTCCTTTGGTCTGTCTTCCTAGACTCAGAATGAGAAACTTTGACCTTTTCCTTAGGTTTTTGTCTTGGTTTCTCAGTTCTTTGCCTGACAGGTTCAGCAGGCATTTTCTCCTTCCCTTTGCCTTTATTCTGATGAGCAACACTTGAGCTCTTGTCATCAGTTAGGGCAGGGACAAACTTTTTCTGAGAGTTGCTCCCTGAAGCACCTCTCTTCTTCTTGCCCTTTGGGTCTTTTGTGGCATCATAGCCTAACCCAGCTTTAGCACCATCAGTCAGCTGAGAGAAATGTGTCAACTCATCAACCACTTGGGTAGATGTGTATAACTTCTTCAGCTTGACCTCAAGATGCCCATTGGCTTCTTTCAGGGCCTCAATTTCAGTGGTGTATTGAAGCACTAATTCTGAATGAGCTTTCTCTTTTGAGATCAGCTCAAGATCCCAAGCAGTTTGCTCAGCACAAAGGCGAGCTTGCCACTCAGTTTCGAGCATCATTCTTAAAGCAGTTCGCTCAATTATCAGTTGTTCCTGAGCAAGGAACAAATCAGTATCACGAGTCTCAATCAGTGAGCTGATGACACCCTTCAGTCTTTCTACCTCCAGTGGAGCTTCATCATGCTTATTCTTAGCATTAAGTAGCTCCTCCTGAAGATGTACTAATCTGAGGGCTTCCTCAGTATCTCTTACTCTGAGAGACTCAGTTAACCGATCGTTCTTCTCACTCAGTTGTGCGTTCACATCCACTGTGTGAGTATGAGTCTCCTGCAGCCTTGAGAAGTCAACCATCAATTGCTCTAGGGCGAGCTGAAGGTCGAGTTCTCCTGCTGAATCTGAGCTAAACTCAGGTGCGTGATCAGGAGAAGAGGCAGAAGAACATACCTCATCATCTGCCATCAGGCAGAGGTCATCATACTCCTCATCTGAAAAGAGTTCAGGAGACCGGCGTCCAGGGCCATCTGAATCTGAGGAGTCCTCAGCTAGCAACGCTCTCCGGTCTGAAGCCCTGAGCTCTCTTTTGGCTCTCCGATCTTCTCGCTCACGAGCACTGAGCTCCGGACAATCATACTGATAATGTCCGGACTTTTTGCAGTGGTAGCACTGATCTGCATCAGAAGAAAGCTTCTTGTCAGTGTACCTTTTATCAGAGGATTCCCTCCTGCTCCCTGATGATCTTTCAGGTTTGGAGCTGGATCTTCTGGGCTCATCCTCTCTCCTCTTTTCATCTCTGCGTCGCTCAGGCTTATTGCGATCCCTCCTGGAATCTGAACCTCTTCTTTCTTCTCTCCGGGGGCTAGATCTCCTGGGGCTGGAGTACCTGCGATCACGGGTGTCAGTATAAAATTTCTTATACCTGCCGAAACGAGAGTTCAGTTTCTCGAATCGCCGTGCCATCAGGCTGTACTCCAAGGCTAGCTCATCTTTGTTCATGTCTTTTAGAGACTTGGAGCCAGATCCAGCCTCAGGCTCAGGAGTAGCTTTAAGAGCCACGCTCTTTTCCTTTTCAGATGTCTTCTCCTCACTAACTTCCTCACTGACAACACCCATCTTCTTCCTCTTATCGAGGTTAAATTCTAGAGCCTTTAACTCAGAGAATAGGTGTGAGTGAGTGATGTTTGTAAGGTCCTGAGTGTTTTTCAACAGAATTACTCATGTGTCCCATCTTTCAGGGAGACAGTTCAGGATCTTAGAAGACACCTCCCTCTTGGGAAACTCCTTCCCAAGGGTTGCTAGCTCGTTCATCATCTTAATGAACCGAGCTTTCATCTGATCGATGGACTCTCCCTCTAGCATTTTGAAGGCCTCAAACTTCCTGATAGCGAGATCTCTCTTGTTTTCCTTGATCTTTTCAGATCCTTCACTCATCTCCCTCAGAGTATCCCAGATCTCCTTAGCTGTCCTCAGATGCATCAGCCTAACCGAGTTCTCGTAAGAAACGGTGTGGAGTATAATGTTCTTGGCAACATTATCCAGTCCGATTTGCTTAATCTGATCAGAATTAAGCGCGGACCTCTCCACTTCTTCATCTCCGGCGGCTGGAACAGGGACATTGCCAGCAACAGGCCAAGTCGTCTGAAGATTTCTCATAAATCTGATTGGGCCATGTTCAATCACCTGTGGCATCTGATCATGGATAGAATAGAGATGTGCGAGTACCCTGAATTTCCAATAATCATAATTGTCAATAGAGAATTCAGGAAGATTGCCCTCGAGGCGTTTAGAACCGGATGCCATGATATGCAGTTTTTCAGAAACAAGATCAGTTCAGTAGACCACCAAAAGTTTCTCCTCAGAAACTGTTGGTAAACAAAGTCAGTGATCTTTTGAACCACTGCTCTGATACCACTTGTTGGTCCCGAAACGAGTTAAATCAGTGTATGGGGGGGGAATACACTGATGTCAGATTTTTCTGAAAGACTCAGAAAAATGCTCTAACGCACTCAGTCAGGATTCCCTGAAGTACTCAGTATGCTGAATGTCCACAGGGGCAGCAGGGACGGTTCAGCAACGAGTCAGATAAACTGAGTGTGAGTAAAGTGCTCGGAGGCTCAGTAGAGATAACAAACCTACTGACTGCTCGGAAGCGAGTCAGTTGGACTACTATCTCAGTGAGTCAGAGTACGTGCGGAAAGTGAGCCCTTAGATTCTACTCGTTTTAGTTTCTGAAAACGTTTTCTCTGAGTTGCTTAGTAAATTGGTGGTTAAGGCTGAGTGCACAGTATTCAGATTCAGGATGATTGATTCAGTCCTGAAGTTAAAACCAATGCAGTATGTTCAGTTTAATATGATGACATTTATGATCCTGAACAAAACAGTAAATCAGCACACATGGGACTTTTTAACGTGGTTCGGAGATAACCAACTCCTACGTCCACGACCTGATTTAACAGGAAGCTATCCTCAAAACCCTGAGGATAGGTACTTGGGTTTTACGTGCCAAGGGACACGAGTAGCCAACTTCCTCTCTTAGGAACTGACCCCCGGGCGTTTTACAAGTCCCAGTCCTTCTAACCAACCTATCTCACACTTTGAGAGGTTTGGTATTCTGGTTTCCAACTAAGATAGCTCTAGCAATACAAATCAGTGCTAAATAATAGAGCTATCGATCTAAGCAAATACAGAGTGAATCCTACTACAACACTAGGGAAATTTAATTGCAGAGTGTTGTTTATGATACGCTTTGTGTTCTTGGATTCTTGAGAGTTTTCTCTTGGAAATTTCCCGTTAACCTTGAATGGGTGCAAGGTTCTCCATATTTATAGGCGAGATTCAAAATAGATCCGTTGGAGGAGATCAAATCAAATCTTTCCTATTTTAGGTAGATTGCAGGCTAGAAATACTGTTCGACCTACCCGCCATGCTTATTCTGGCAAGTTGTCACATCACCTGCAACCTTTTTGAGACTCATTAAATGTCGCATTAAATGCTGCGCAGACTCCGTGCTTGCATGTCAAAAGATCATTGGCTCTCTGCTATAACGGCTAGTTGACCTTCAGACATTTATCCTTCCTCGTACATTCAATGCTCTGAGTCTCTTGTTAATAACTCAGTCTGAACGTGTGTCTTAATGGAGTCTTACTGGCATTCTTTTTGTCTCTTGTCCCATAGCATAAATAACCTTTTGCTTTGGACTGACATGATTCAGGTGATCTGAACCAAAGCCTGAGTCAGGTCCTACGTGCATTCAGCACAGCCTGATAGGTTATTCAGCTCAGTATGTGTTACCTTTTTGCTTCGGACTTACAGGATTCAGGTGAACTGAACCAAGGCCTAAGTCAGGTCCTATGTGCATTCAGCACAGCCTGATAGGTAACACTTTACTCTTCACTGACTGAGTTCTGTCCTGAACATGCTTAGTGTATTCAGTAGAAACATCAGACAATGGTACTTCAGGAATAACTTCAGGATGAATCAGCAGGCTTCGATCTTCAGCTTCAGAACAGACAATCTTCAGCGAGACTGACTGACTTCTTCAGAATGGTTTACGCTTCAGACTTCAGTAAATTGGGTTGACTCCAATATTCTTCAGTCTTCAGCATGGTCCTTCTGTACTGAATCTCTAACCTAACTATCCTGAACTATTTTATCCTGAACACTATACTTAGGCAAATTCATCAGGGGTTTTGGGATCTAATCAAAATACTCAGATTGTCCCAACAACTTGATTTTGACTTGATTTGCGGATTTCTTGGAGTTGGGTCCGAGGTTAACTTTGCGGTTGGAAGTTAATTCGAGGGCGTTGAGCCTTGTTTCGAATTAACGTTGCCTTCAAAAGGACTTTGTTGATATGTCGGAGCTAGTCCGGAGTTGACTTTGGAGTTGGACGTTAATTCGAGGGCGTTGAGCCTTGTTTTGAATTGACGTTGCCTTATGGAATGACTTTGTTGATTTTTGGAGTTGAATCCGATTTGATGTTGGAGTTGATATTAATTTGAGGGAGTCAAGCCTTGTTTCAAATTAATATTGCCTTATGGAAGGATTTTGTTGATTATTCACCTTTGGACTCCCTATGTTGGTGTCGTTGTAGATTAGCGGTGTTGATTGTCGTTGAGGGGCTTGTTTGTTGAACATTGATCGGAGGGGCTTCGTGCCGTATTTCTCTAACCGAATGCCGATGTTGATGAAGAACGTCGACCGGAGGCTTCGAACCGTGATCCCGGATCAAAACGCCTTGTTGAGGAAGGACTCGAAGAACGCTCTTGAAGATCTTGAAGAACACCTTTGAATCTTCAAAGTTGCCCGAAGTCTTGGATCTTGATGCTTCTCTCTAAGCTCTGATCTTCTTGACTCCTTATTGTGTGTCTTGTTGTAGTTGAACGTTGACTGGAGGGGCTTCGCGCCGTGTTTCTCGAATCAAACATCATTGTTGATGAATAATGCCGACCGGAGGCTTCGCACCGTAATCCCGGATCAAAACGCCTTGTTGAGGAAGAACTCGAAGAACGCTCTTGAAGATCGTGAAGAACGCCTTTGAATCTTCAAAGTTGCCTAGTCTTGGATCTTGATGCTTCTCCCTAAGCTCTGATCTTCTTGACTCCTTGTTGTAGATGTTGTGAAAAAAATGACTAGAATGAAACCCTATTTATAGGTGTAGAATTCTAGATTTGGTGGGCCAAAAGATATTATTTGGGGATATTTCCAAAATATCTCAGATTTGATAATCTCTAAAGATATTTATGAAGATCTGATTTCTTGGGCTTTTTCAAAGATTGAACTTGATATGTTGGACTTTAGAGATCCAAAATATTTAATTGGACTTTAGAGGCCCAATTGGATTTATTAGGCTTTAGAGGCCCAATTGAATTTATTAGGCTTTTGAGGCCCAATTGAATTTATTAGGCTTTAGAGGCCCAATTGGATTTATTAGGCTTTAGAGGCCCAATTGAATTTATTAGGCTTTTGAGGTCTACTTTGATTTATTAGGCTTTTTAAGGCCCAACTGAATTTATTAATTAGAAATTAAATTTATTCAAACTCCCGATAATAAATTATTTTAACATGTAATTTCTACATGTTATTTTTTATTTCGGCAATTAATTTTAATTGCCTACAATGTGCTCATCCTCTAGCTGACTCCGATTGAGACCGGATCTAGCTCTGAGGCGACCTCAGTAGCTCGTCCCATATCAAGCGAGCTATCTGGCGATGTCCGACCCGATCTAGGGGAGAGGGCCACCAACTCTGGGGGTAGCTCAGATGACCATATACACGAGCTCTGGGAGGAGCTCGCCCAAGCGAGAGAAGAGGAGGTCACTGGGGGTGAAGAGCAGGTCACCGAATCTGGCGGTCCTTCAGGCGAGCTGGTGCGCGAGCTCGAGGAGGAGGAGATTACTCTAGAGTATCTCCACTCCATCAATTTTCCAACTCCACAGCTTCCCGAACATAACATCCCAACCGCCATCGAGCACGAGCTTAACTGGGCGGAGTACATAGAGAGATACTAAGAGAGCTTCCCTACACCCCAGCAAGCTATTAGGGAGGTAGTTGGCAAGTAAGACTATAAGGCGAACACCAAGCAGAGTGTCATTTCGGAGTTCATGCTCCCTACTCTCCGCCAGAAATAGTGTATCCCTCTGGACATCCACCTATATGCTCTTGAACTAAATGAGCGAGCTGACTTGCCTCCAGCTGGTCTCATTGCGATCAATGTTCATACCTTAGATGTCGGGCTTACACTGCCCTTGCATCCGATCATTGGCCAATTTCTCATGGACACGAACCTCGCCATCACGCAGCTTACTCCAAATGCTTGGAGTAACTTTTTAGCCATGCTAACCATTTTTGGATTGGAGGGGTACAAGAACCGGTTAACCACGGCCGAAATTAACCAAGTCTTTAGCGTGACGAAGTAGTCCACCGAGGGTAAATGGTACTATTACCTAAAGGCTCGGCCCGATGAGAAATTTTTGGAGAGCTTTCCTAATAAGATCCGCGATTGGAAGAAGCAATTCGTCTTCATTAGAGGAGACTGGCGAGCTTCTACGAACTACACCGGGCGAGGAGGACGTATCTTTTCTCCTGAAGAATACGGGGAGGCTAGCAGTAGGTGGCCCATTTCGATGTGCAAGCACCATTGTAGGTGAACTACTTTGGTACTCACTTCGCCTCATCACCTCACAGCCCAAGCTCCAGAGATTCTAGGTATACACCTTTCCATAGGTCGCCCAGTTCGCGCACTTCATTTACTTTGTTTTATTTTATTTTAACTCTTTGAACTTGTGTAGATCAAGGCGTGACAGTTGTCATTCCCTTAATCGAAGTTCCCGAAGCCTATCACCTGCTAGTTCAGAAGTTACAAATAGGGCCCCCTCATCCCAACAAAAAAGGACCAACCTTCTGCATCCATTCTGGCTGCCCAGAAGAAGGCCGAGCTCGCTTCAACAAAAGAGAAGGTTGGGGGCTCTGGGACTCAGAAGAAAGCGCCGGCCAAAGCTCCGGCAAAGACTCAGCTCGCCAAGGATGCAGGCAAAAAAGGATCTGGGTAAGCTTTTGAGCGAGCTCCACCTCCACAAACCCCAGCTGGGGGAGGTCGCAGCTTACGTCGTGGGGATGTATCTCGCGTGAGCGAGGATGATGATTGGGCCCGAGCCCTAAAAAAGTAGAGACTGGCTGGTCTTGAGTCCGAGTCAGAGCGGACTAGGCAACCTGGCTCTGGGTCCGGGAACGGCGGTGACTCTGTGCGATCGACCGCACCTCCGCCTACTCAAAGTGTAATACCCCGAACCAAATTAGGATTTTCTATTATATATATTAAATGTTATGCTATATGTATATATATTTTAACTTACTGATTTTTATCTCTTTAAGGACATTATGTTTTTAAAAGGTTGACTTCCACTCAACGGTTGGTCCAAAACCCGAACCGGGAGCACTCCTAGCACCGTAACTACGAATCAGACTTAAATATATCGATGGAATGAGTAAGATAACGTCCTAAATTCTCTTTTAAAGGCCTTTAAGTGTAAAATAATTATTAAACAAAAATTTAGACGTTTATCGCCAAATGTCAAACCGAAAACCCTGAATTTAAAAAATCGTCAATCCGGCGAGTAATTACAGTTCCTAATCAAGACTTAATTAGTAAAATGAGTTAAATACAAGTTTTGATTAATAAATACAAGATATAAAAATTTTGTATGCCAAAATGAGCAAAATATTAATTTTTGGATCCCAAAATGCAACCGAATAATATCCAATTTCAACACCGAACCATATCGCGTCCCAAAATACAGTTAGAACACAAATTCCCCTCCTAAATACCCCTATGACCGACACCAATCTGATTGTTTGAAGAAAATTGGGTCAAAGTGTACCATACCCCATAAATTAAGGAACCATGCTTTCTTTCCTACTCCCCACCTTTCCTTACCTAACCTTGACTTCTCTTACCTCCTTATGCACCCTCATGGTCGGCCACATGCCCCATTTCACTATATATGCAATTGTCTTGGTTCATTTCCCCACTTTGAGCAAAGAAACCCAAGAAGAAAAATCAAGCAAACTCCTCTCCTTTATTTTCCTACAACTTTCGGCCATCTTCATTTCAAAGGGGGAAGAAATTTTATTCTCCATTTTCTAACCATAAGAGAGCTTCCATTCTCAAGTATCAAGAAATCCATGGAGTTAGGTTGAAGGTTGAAGTCCTTTCCTCGCAAAGAGGAAGCCAACATCTCTCCCTCTCTCTTTAAGTTCATGTTT